>BPLR01013864.1:0-64342 GCA_021605095.1 Caerostris extrusa
AAAGTATCCGTTAGTGTCAAGACGTAAGACTTGAAGAGAGTAAGTTGCAAGACTTAAAGTGCGAATTAATTACAACTGTAAGCTGGCGCAAGATTTTATGGAGGGGATTTAATTTTTTGGGTTTAATGCTCGATTAGAAGTAGCTTGAATTAACGTACGCCAACGCACGTTCAGTTAATGAAATATTTTTAAAATAAAAAAAAATGTCTTTGAATTTTATCAAAAACTGTGTGTAAAGGAGGCCCTGGTGGCAGAGTGACTAGCACTTTGACGCTCAATGACACAGTTTTCGGGTTCAGTCACGGCGGTGCCATGGATGTTGTTTGTAGTGGTTCCGAATTCTACTTCAAACCGTAGGTCCCGGTATAATGTGGTAGAGCATTGTGAGGGTTACTCGTTTCCGTAGCATATCTTCAAGGTACACGTACCCCTGGGTAGTGATAAATGAGTAACAGCGATGCAGCTCTTGCTTATGACATAAAAATTAATTGTTTCTGTAGTGCCACCCTGCACTAGAACAACATATATATATATATATATATATATATATAAATCTCTTAAAAGTACAAATGATTTAATGATTTGAAAAATATTTTTAACATACAATTGGATATCTTGTGTCAAATCAAACTGCAATAAGAAGTAATCTGCAAATGCCATTATAAATCTATGGATACAAATAAACTTAAGAAAGTTATACTTTTTAAGCTTTCAGGTTTATTACATTAATTATTAACTAGAACAACATACAACAACCCAAGTTTCAAATGAAAAATTTCATTAAGGATAGAATTCTCTATCCAAATAACTTAAACATACGCGCGAGCCACTAGCACATCAATCCGCGAACTCAAACTTTCCCATTATTCGTTAAAACTCTCCAAAACCAAACACTGTGACGATTCTTCTCAAGAAAAAACAAAATCTTTGAAGTCTGTAACCGAATTTAATTAATCCCGGGTCTAAGATATTGTTGAGCGTTTTGAAATTCTCTCTGTTATTTTAATATTAACGGCGAAACATGTTTGCTAATGATCTTTAAAAAAGTTTGTTCTCGCTGTCCTGTTGCTAGAATAGGGTAATCGTGGTTTATGGTTTCATTAGAGATCAGAGTCAGTCCAGAAAAGACCAACAAAATAGATGGGAAATATAAAGTTTTAAAGGCAGGAGAAAGTATGTGTTAGTGTCAAGACGTAAGTCTTGAAGAGAGTAAGTTACAAGAGTTAAAGCGCGAGTTAATTTCTGCCGTAAGCTGACGCAAGATTTTATGGAGGTGATTTAATTTAGGGTTTAACGCTCGCTAAGAAGCAGCTTGAATTACCATATACAAACGCCCGTTCAGGAAATGAAATATTTTTTAAATGTCGTTCAATTTAATCAAAAGCAGTGTCAAATTTGGTTCCTGATGACCGAGTATCTAATACTCTAGCATTCTGTGCCCCCAGGTTTCGGGGTGCCATAGATGATTGTAGTGGTTTGGAATCTACTTTATATCGTAAGGGTGGTAGGAGGTATTACTCGCGTCCGACGCATATCTTCAAGATACGTGTGCCCACTGTGTAGTGCTAAATGAGTAATAGCATGGCAACCGTTGCTTATGGCATAAAGTTTAACTGTCTTAGCATTGCCAGCTTCATTTGAACAACAATATACATATAAATTTTTAAAAAGCACAAATAACTTAATGAGTTTAAAAATATTTTTATCAGACAATTTCATATATTATCTTAAAGCAATCTGCAATAATGACATCTGTTAAATGTCGTTATAAATCTACGCATACGAATAAGCCTTAAGAACATTATACTTGAGAACTTAAAGACTTTATTAAATTAATTATCAACTAGAACAACATAAATCACCTCAAGTTTCAAATGAACAACTTCATTAAAGATATAACTATTTATCCAAATAACATTACTCGCAAGCCCCAAACACATCCAATCCACAAACTCTTAACTTTCAATTATTCTTTTAAATCTCTCCAAACCCAAACACCTAAAAATTCTTCTGAAGAAACAACAAAATCTTTGAAGTCTGTTACCGAATTTAATTAATCCAGGCACAGGGTAAAAGAGAAAGCGTTTCAGAAATTATCTGTTATTTTAATATCAACTGCAAAAACGCGCTTGGTAATGAGATTTAAAAAAAATTTGTTTTCGCCTGTCTTGTTGCTGGTATAATCGTGGTTTATGGTTTCATTAGAGATCAAGAGTCAGTCAAGAAAAGAGCAACAAAATGGATGGGAAATATAAAGTTTCAAAGGCAGAGAAAAAGTATCCGTTAGTGTCAAGACGTAAGTCTTAAAGGAGAGTAAGTTACAAGACTTAAAGCGCGACTTAATTTCGGCTGTAAGCTGACGCAAGATTTTGTGGACACAATTTAATTTTGGGTTTAACACTCCCTTAAATGAGCTTGAATTTCCGTATGCAGACGCAAGTTCAGTAAATAAAATATTTTCAAAGAAAAAAAAATGCCGTTGAATTTAATCAAAAGCAGTATCAAATTAGAGGCTTCATGGCTGAATGTGCTGCCTGGTGGCCAAGTTGATAGCACAGTATTTGGAGCCCAGGCTTCAGGTTGGAATCCTGGCTGTGGCGTGGATGTTTATGAGTTGTTCGTAATCTACTTTAAACT
The DNA here is from genome assembly GCA_021605095.1 of Caerostris extrusa. NCBI lineage: Eukaryota > Metazoa > Arthropoda > Arachnida > Araneae > Araneidae > Caerostris > Caerostris extrusa. The sequence continues at coordinate 2,638 of BPLR01013864.1, forward strand.
GTAGGTCCCGGTCTGTTTAACCCTCATGTGAGCAAGATGGCAGTAGAGCAGCAAACCAAACCATGACCCAGTGGATAGCGCTCTGGCCACAGAGTCACATGTTTTTGGGTTCCAGTCCCGGCGGTGCCATGGATGTTTGTAGTGGTTCGGAATCTACTTTAAACCGTGCAACCCGGTCTAACTGGATCATAGATCGTTATGGGGTAGAGTTACACTCGTCCATAGCCTATCTTCAAGCTGCTCGTGCCCTCTGGGTAGTGCTAAACGAGTAACAGCGGGGGCAGCCCTTGCTTAGCATAAAGATTAACTGTTTTCCAGTTGCATTACAACAATAATATATATATATATATAATTTTTAAAAGCACAAATGAATTAATGAGTTCAAAAAATATTTTCATTATGCAATTTGATATCTAGTTTCGAAGCAATTTGCAATAATAAAATAATATGTTAAATATCGTGATAAATCTATGCATACAAATAAGCCTTAAAAATTTATTATTCTTAACTTCAGGGTTTAATAAATTAATTATCAACTAGAACAACATAAAGCAACTCAGGTTTCAAATGAACAATCTCATTAAAGAATACAATATTTATCCAAATAACTTAAACATTCGCGCGAACCACTAACACATGAGATCCTGCAAACTCTTAACTTTCCAATTATTCGTTGTTAAACTCTCCAAAACCCAACAGTGTGACGATTCTTCTGAAGAAACAACAAAATCTTTGAAGTCTGTAAACGAATTTAATTAATCCCGGGTCTAAGATATTGTTGAGCGTTTTGAAATTCTCTCTATTATTTTAATATCAACAACGAAACGAGTTTGGTAATGAGCTTTAAAAACCAAAAATAAAAAATAATAACGGACTGGAATAACGTTAATCGTGGTTTATGGTTTCATTAGAGATCAGAGTCAGTCCAGATAAGAGAAACAAAATGCATGGGCATAAAGTTTTAAAGGCAGAGAGAAAGTATCCGTTAGTGTCAAGACGTAAGTCTTGAAGTGAGATAAGTTACAAGAGTTAAAACGTGAGTTAATGTCGGCCCTAAGTTGATGCAAGATTTTATGGACGCAATTTAATTTTGGGTTTAACTCTGCCTTAAAAGATCTCGAATTATCGTATGCAAACGCAAGTTCAATAAATGAAATATTTTTAAAAAGAAAAAAAAATGTCTTTTACATTTAATTAAAAGCAGTGTCAAATTAGGGGCCCGATGGCCGAGTGACTAGCGCTCTTGCGCTTTGTGTCACAGGTTTCGGGTTCCCGACTGGCGGTGCCATGAATGTTTATAGATTCTTTAATCCTTACATCCCGGTCGTTTATGATAGCAGGCACTGTAGGGGTAGTGTTACTCGCGTCCATAACATATCTTCAATCTACACGTGTCCCCTGGGTAGTGCTAAATAAAGTAACAGAAGTGCAGAACTTACTTATAGCAAAACAGATGAATTGTATCTCTTTCACCCGCTGCATTAGAAACAACAACATATATATAAATTTTTTAAAAGCTGAAATGTATTAAAGAGTTGAAAAATATTTTTATCATGCAATTTGATATCGTGTCTCAAAATCAATCTGCAATAATGAAACAATCTGTTAAATGTCGTTTTAAATCTATGCATACAAATTATCCTTAAGAAAATTATACTTGGGAACTTAAAGGGTTTACCAAATTGATTATAAACATAAAGCAACTCAAGTTTCAAATGAACAATTTCATTAAAGATATCCTAATCCATAAAGACTATTTATCCAAATAACTTAAACATATTCGCAAGCCACTAACACATCAAATAAGCAAAACCATTAACTTTCAAAATTATTCGTTAAAACTGTCCAAAACCCAACACAGTGACGATTCTTCTGGAGAAACAACAAAATCTTTGAAGTCTGCAACCGAATTTAATTAATCCCGGGCCCAGGGAAGCGACAGCGTTTTGGAAATTCTCTGTTATTTTAATATCAACGGCTAGACGCGCTTGGTAATGAGCTTTAAAAAATTTGTTTCCGCCTGTCCTGTTGCTGGAATAACGTAATCGTGGCTTATGGTTTCATTAGAGATCAGAGTCAGTCGAGAAAATGAGCAACAAAACGGATGGGAAAATATAAAGTTTTAAAAGCGTCAGAAAGTATCCGTTAGTGTCAAGACGTAAGTCTTGAAGTGAGTAACTTGCAAGAGTTGAAACGCGAGTTCATTTCGTCTGTAAGCTGACGCAAGATTTTATGGACGCAATTTAACTTTGGGGTTTAACGCTCCTTAAAGAGCTTGAATTAGCGTATGCAAACGCACGGTCAGAAAAAGAAATATTTTTAAAATGAAAAAATATGTCGTTCAATTTGTTCTAAAGCACTGTCAAAATAGAGGCCTCGACGCGGGGGGTGCGGCCTGGTGGCCAATTGGATAGCTCTTGTTTTTTTGGTATCCAGGCTTCAGGGTGGAAATTTTATTGGTGGGGGCATGGATGTTTGTGAGTGGTTCGTATTTGTAGGTCTTGGTTTGTTTAGCCCTGATGTACGCAAGATGACCGTTGAGCGATAAATCAAACCATGGCCGAGTGGATATCGCTCTGGCCCCAGGTTTCCGGTTCCAGTCCCGGCGATGCTATGGATGTTTGTAGTGGTTCGGAATCTATTTAAACCGTAAATCCCGGTATAATAGGATCGTAGAGCGTTGTTGCGGTAGTGTTACTCGCATCCGTAGCATTTCTTCAAGCTACACGTGCTCTCTGGGTAGTGCTAAATGAGTAACAGCGGTGCAGCCCTTGCTTATGGCATAAAAATTAACTGTCTCTGTACTGCCAGCTGAATTAGAACAACAAAATATATATAATTTTTTAATGCACAAATGAATTAACGTGTTGAAAAATATTTTTATCATGCAATTTGAAATCTTGTCTCAAAGCAAACTGCAATAATGAAATAATCTGTTAAATGTCACTATAAGTCTATGCATGCAAATAAGCCTTAAGAAAATTATACTTTGGTACTTATGGGTTTATTAAATTAATTATCGACTAGAACAACAAAATGCAACTCAAGTTTCAAATGAACAATCTCATTAAAGAATACAACTATTTATCCAAATAACTTAAACTTACTCGCAAGCCACTAACGCATCAAATTAGCAAACTCTTAACTTTCGAAATTATTCGTTAAAACTCTCCAAAACCAAACAGTGTGGCGATTCTTCCGAAGAAACAACAAAATCGTTGAAGTCTGTAACCGAATTTAATTAATCCAGGCCCAGGGTAGTATTGGGCGTTTTTGAAATTCTCTGTTATTTTAATATCAACGGTGAAATGTGCTTGGTAATGAGCTTTAAAAGATTTGTTTTCGCCTGTCCTGTTGCTGAGATAACGTAATCGTGGTTTATGGTTTCATTAGAGATCAGAGTCAGTTGAGAAAAGAGCAGCAAAAGAGATGGGACTTATAAAGTTTTAAAGCCAGGAGAAAGTATCCGTTAGTGTCAAGACATAAGTCTTGAAGAAGAATAAGTTACACGAGTTAAAGTGTGAATTAATTTCGGCTGCAAGTTGAAGCAAGATTTTATGGCCGCGATTTAATTTTGGGTTTAACGCTCCCTAAATGAGTTTGAATTAGCGTATGCAAACGCACGTTCAGTAAATGAAATATTTTTAAATGAAAAAAAGAAACAAATATTGAATTGCGGATCGTCGCATTTAATAAAAAACAGTATCAAATTATGGGCGTTATAGCGGAGTGACTACTGTTCTGACGCTCTTATGAGATCTCAAGTGGATTCCGAACCATTACAAAGTGGGATTGCACCGATGGGATTCGAAACCGAAACCTTTAGTACCGAGCGTCAGAGCACTAGCCACTCGGCCATCAGGTCTAATACGATTGAAGAGCGTAGGCCTATTGACAGATTTCGAGATAAAAGATGTTTTCTTTTCAATGAATAGGGTTGTTAACACTACGCAAAATGCTCTATAGTCACAATAGTCCGGGGACCTACCCTTTAAGGGGATTCGAACCACTACAAACAACCATTGCATCGCAGGGACTCTAACCCAAAAACCTGTGGCACTGGCAGTTAGTCACTCGGCCATCAGGCTCCTTTTGTACTACTATAAGTAGAATACTTAGCATCTTGAAGTTCTTCTGTTGTAAATTATCTATTGAAATATATAAGCTTAGTTTCTTTTCGCAGTTAACAATAAATTTAGTGTACTTTTCGGAATTCGTAGAAATTTCACATTATAAATAATCCGCAATAAAAAAAACTGTAGAAACTGCGGATAACTACTATCAGCAATTACGCAGAGAGATTTATTTATTAGATGGTAATTATTATTTTAGCGTTGTATTTAATATGAAGCTCTCAACTTCAGACCATTAACCGCTAATGACTTCAAACCCTTAATCACACATAGTATTATTCATATCGGAAATATACGACTAATAAGCGTTTAGTAAACTAAGCAATTTATTAATTGCCCTTTAGTGCATTAAATAACATAATTAGTGCATTAAAAAAAGTGTGCTCACCTTGCAGAAAGGCCGCAGACCGATGGATGAGGCAGAAGAGCATCAAAAGAAACACCAACATAGCCAATGCACATTTGCATCAACGCACGGATGCACTACGATCTGGAAAAGAACAATTATGCAATAAAAAAAAGTTCACTGAATGTACAACACTACATTTTAATCCATTAAATCAATACTTTGCACCAAAAAATTAATACAAAAGGATATTTTTGCAACTCTAAAAATATGATTCTCTTCAGTGAGTTGTATCATCTTTACACTGAAGTGACAAAAGTCATGGGATAGCAATATGCAAATTTTCAGATGGCAGTAGCATCGCGTAGAACAGGTATAAATGCGCAGTGCTTTCGCAGAGCTTTCATTTCTGTTCAAGTTATTCATGTGAAGAGGTTTTGACGTGATGATGACCGCACGACGGGAATTAACAGACTTTGAACGCGGAATGTTAGTTGGAGCTAGACGCATGGGCCATGCCATTTCGGAAATCGTTAGGGAATTCAACATTCCCAGATCCACTGTGTCAAGAGTGTGCCGAGAGTATGACATTTCAGGCATAACATCCCACCATGGACAGCGCAGTGGTCGACCGCCTGCACTTAACGACCGAGACCGGCGACGTCTGCAAAGAGTCGTAAATTCTAACAGACAAGCAACACTGCGTCAAATAACCGCAGAAATCAATGTGGGACATCCAAGGGACTTGTCTGTTAGAACTGTGCGGAGAAATTTGGCTTTCTCGGGCTATTCCAGCAGAAGACCGACTCGAGTGCCTTTACTGACAGAACGACATCGCTTGCAGCGACTCTCGTGGGCACGTGAGCATATCGGTTGGTCCCTAGATGAATGGAAAACCGTGGCCTGGTCCGATGAGTCACGATTTCAGTTGGTAAGGGCTGATGGTAGGGTTCGAGTGTGGCGCAGACCCCACGAAGCCATGGACCCAAACTGTCAGCAAGGCACTGTTCAAGCTGGTGGTGACTCCGTAACGGTGTGGGCTGTTTTTTCATGGCATGGACTTGGTCCTCTGGTGCGACTGGACCGAACATTGACTGGAAATGCTTATGTTCAGTTATTTGGAGATCACTTGCAGCCATTCATGGACTTCATGTACCCAAACAACGATGGGATTTTTATGGATGACAATGCGCCATGTCACCGGGCCACAACTGTTCGCGATTGGTTTGAAGAACATTCTGGACAATTCCAACGAATGATCTGGCCACCTAGATCGCCCGACATGAATCCCATCGAGCATTTATGGGACATCATCGAGAGTTCTGTTCGTGCCCAAAATCCTGCACCATCAACGCTTTCATAATTATGGACGTCTATCGAGACAGCATGGCTCAATATTCCTGCAGAAGACTTCCAACGACTTGTTGAGTCCATGCCACGTCGAGTTGCTGCACTTCGCCGGGCGAAAGGAGGGCCGACACGATATTAAGAGGTATCCCATGACTTTTGTCACTTCAGTGTATTAACAGATGAAATAACTACCTATCAATTTATTTTCCAAACAAAATGCTTTTTTTTTATAAAACATTTTTGATTTGGTTTTAAATCTACTTAAAAAAACTTATTTTGAATATATTTGTATAATTCTAATTAATTAAATTAAATTAATTTTTTAATTAAATCAAATTTAATTGCAATTATTTCAATTAAAATTGCAATGTTTTATAAAAATGCAATTTTAACAACATTTTGTTTAATACAATGTTTTGAGCAACACTAAAAATGTCATTGAGTTGTGCATCTTTATTAAAGGACGAAACATAATCCTATGAATTGTTTTCTCGAAACAAAATGTTTTTTTTTATAAAACGTTTTGAATTGGTTTTGAATAAACTTATACAAATATATTTTAAATATGTTTAAAATATATTTGTATAAGTTAATTCCAAACCTAAGTATTTTAATATATATTTCAAATATGTTTGTATTTATTTTAACTTATTTTTAAAAATAAATACAGGAAATAAATTATTTTTAATCTGAAATAAGATCATAAGTACATACTTTGATTATTGTAATAGCATTCGATTTCCGATTAAAAAACAATGAATAATGAACAATACATAATATTAAATTATATTATTTGTGTAACAATATTATTCAAATGAGATTCAGTTTAATTGCATGTGTCTAGAAATCATACAAATATTAATAATAAGTATTCATAATTATTTATAGAGTCTCCAGAAATCATAGAATTTTCTCTGCAGAAGAAAAAACAAGCAATATAATAAAATTATTTTAAAGTCAATTCCTACTTTTTTTCCCACTATATTGCAGAAAGTTCTTTATAAATAATTTTCATTCATTTTTAAGTTTATCTGGCGCCATCTATTGATAGATATATGCAACTTAAATCTAAAAAAAAAACTAAAATTAATTAATTAAATTGAATCACTGAATTAATATTTGGAAAAACTGTATTAACATCCAGTGTCATCCACTACAAGTTCAAAAAAATGTATTTGAACTTGAGTGGATGAATAAAAGTATTTTATGAACTATTGAAAATTTGAACAAGATATATATATATATATATATAGTGTAGCTAATAAGGAGTGTGAGCTTATTGGAAAAAAAGTTTCGAGCAACTCTAAAAATGCAATTGAGTTGTGCCATCTTTATTAATGGACAAAATAACATCCTATGAATGTTTTGTAAACCAATTTTTTTTTATTATAAAACATTTTGATTTGATTTAAAATTATCTTATCCAAATATATTCAAAATATGTTGTTTTTTTTTTTTTAAATTTTTATTATTTCTCAAAATAAGTGAAAGAAATGAATTATTTTAAATCTGAAATAAGACCACAATTACAAACTCAGATTATTGTAATAGCATGATTATTATAATAGCATTTGATTTTCAAATAAAAAACAAAACAATCAGAAATGGACATTATACAATATTAAGTTATATTATTTGTGTAGCAGTATTATTCAAATAAGAATCAGTTTAATTACATTTTTTATATTTCCGTAGTAAATAATTTCAATGATAATTAATTAATGTATGTATTCATAATATGAAGTCCCTAGAAATCATGGAATTTTCTCTAGAGAAGAAGAAAAAAAAATTCATAAATGGTCATGGTCATGGTCAGAATATATCTCAATTTATTCAAACTTGTGTAGAAAGTGATTTAGAGAACTATTCCATTCCAAAACTAGAGCACCATTCCATTATACAACTACTTGTTCATATAACACAATCATATTCTGATTTATTGAAAGATGTTTACCGTGCTAATTTATGAGTTCAAATATTCCATTTCAGAAACATTACTTTGAATTTGTTTGGCATAATTTTTCCACAATTGGTATTTATGGAAGATAACGCATAATAATATGTGTATAAGATCAATTACCTACCTATCTAATAGAAACATGGCATCGTAAAATACTTTGTAGGAAATGTTAATGTCTGTAATACGATACATAATAGAAAAAAACAAACCACCAATAATTAATTATTTATATATGAAAATTAACCATCAATAATCCAGGGCAGCCATTGCCCTTGAAATAATAACTGAGTTATTTATATCCATTCTTTCTCTTTAAACATTTTGTTACTTTAAACTCCACAAACCACCATGAACTCTATCCTAATATTTATATATCTATTGTACCAATTAGGAATTAGCATTACACAGCATTAAATTATATTATTTGAATAGCAGTAATTTTCAAGTAAAATTCAGTTCAATTTCATTTTTTTTTTATGTTTCCTTGGTAAATAATTTCAATGATAATTAATTAGTGTAAGTATTCATAATAAGAATTCTCTAGAAATCATACAATTTTCTCTAGAAAAAAAAATTCATAAGTGGTCATGGTTTTTCTCCAATATATACTATCAATTGACTCAAACTTTTATTTTATAACAATTGTATATATTTCGTTCCACATATGCTTCTAATAGTTATAGAGTTAAATATAGCATATATTTTATCTATCTTCAACTATAAAACAGATATGAAGATATTAAAACAGATATTAAGTGTGAAACAGATATTAAGTGTGGAAGAAAGCAAAGTATTTATAGAATTATATCAAAGTATATTTCAAGATTTATTGATTTGTGAGCTGAAAAAAAAAAAAAAAATGAAATATTTCGCTATTTTATATTATTTGTTCTGCTTCGAAAATTTTACTTTTTGAAAGACACTAGGAAACATAAAATTATATTTATGATTAGATTTTTTTCTTCCCCTTTATGAAAAGTATAACAAGAAAAATTGATTAAAAATTTTTTTGGTAAATAAATAAAATTCTATGGCTCTTAATTTAGTATTAAAATGCAGTAATCGAATTTTAATAAAAAAAAAAAAATATTAGGTTTGAGGGACGTGGGGTTTCTAAAAAAGAGATTTTTAAGACAGTGATGTAAAATTTATATTTTATTTAAATATATAAATCTAGATTTTATACGATTAATACTTATGATGAAGGATGATATAATACGAACGGAAAGAAGATATAGAAGCATTTAATTTACTTAGTAATATTATTAATTATTGAAAATCTGATTCGCAAATTAATGAATGCCTGATTTGCCACAAATGGTTTTAAATGAATTAAAATTAAGTAATTAAATGTATGCCAATATTAAAATATCCTGCATTCATTATGATAATTGTTTGTTTTTTTTTATATTATAAAAGAAACAAAATTTTAAAATTTTTAATCAAATTAGTTATAATGATAAGGTTTTAATTCGATAAATATTTTATATTTAAAAATTATAAATATTTAAAGGAATCCTCATGATACTAAATTTAAAGATCAGATTGACAATTTAGTATGTTATCTTGCATGTAGATGGCAGCACAAACTTTAGATCTTTCAGAATTTAACCCAAAATGTTATTTATCTATAGAACAGAAAAAAGAAATGTGTGGTGAAGATTATGATATGAACTTTTTTTCGTAACTTCCTTTTAAATATAATATACTGGATTTTATAAAAAATAAATTGTGCAAATTATTTTTATTTAAATATTTATTATCGAACAAAATCATCTAAACATATTTCATTGCTCTGGGGAAAAATAAAATTTTTGATGCATTTAAAAAAAAAAATAATAATTTACTACAAGTAATTTTTTTTTACTACGTAAATATCGAGATATTGAAAATCCTCACAATAATAGCATCACAAATCTCAATGCAATTAAATTTTAAATTACAAATAAAAATTAAAATAATTTATGCAGATATAATTATTTTTTTTTCCTATGAACTTTTATCATAGGTAAAAAAATACGTTTGAATTTGTAGTGATTCGACTTCTAAAACATTTCTTAAATCCTTTTTTCCAGAAATATATAACTCTTACTTTATAAAGAGATTTAAATGGATTCATAACAATACATGCATAAAAATATATGTGTCCTTTAGAAGAAATAAAATAAAATTAATTATTTTTTTAAATAAATTTTTGTCACTAAAATATTAATTCTATTTAATTAAAATGAGATTACGTTTTAAATCGCCAATAAAAATAATTAATCCAAGAATTGAAAATGAAAAAATAAATAAATAAGAGGAAACATATCTGTGCTGGTATCCTTTTTAAAATGTTATAAAACTTTATATACTGAGTGATTATAATTAAAGTCCTACTATCAAAATGGTGTAAAAAAGAGCCACTCGTCACAATGAGTACAAATTCGAACTGAAGATATTTAAAGAACGGGAAACGGTACAACATCAAAAAAAGTTCCAAAGTGTATTAATAGATGGAGCTGCAAGTGGCATAAAGAAAGCGAATTCGGCTGTCAGTGATATTTTGAATCGAAATTACAACGTGTTTGGCCTGAGTTGCATATTTAAACTAACTGAGGTGTTCAATGTGCTTGATTGTTTCGGTTTTGGACGGAAAAAAAAATGACAACAGTTATTCAACAGTTGTGACATTGTTAGTAGAAAACCCATCCACCACAACAAGGTTTTACCAAATTGATGGGAAAAATCAGTGGAATTTTTTTGGGGATTTATTTTTTATTTTTTTTTTTTTTTTTTTTTTTGATGCCGTATCGTTTCCGCTTTCTTAAAGTATATTCAGTTCAAAATTGATCTCATTATGACGAGGTGTTCTTTTTTTACAGCATTTTGAAAGTGGAACTTTAACTATAATTACCCTATATAATCGTTATTGTTTGAAAAAAATCAAAATTCGATGTAAACTAAATAACAGTTTCAAACTAATCATATTAATAATAATTCAGATGTAGGAAGATTATTTATATACATTTTTTTAATCATTGAAATACTTAGAATCGCTAGTTATTATTAAATTAACAAAAACTTTCTATATACAAATAGCTTTCAAATCACGAGGCTGAATCACCAGCGATTACCACAGAAAAAAAAAAATTTAAATGTATTCTTTCAGACTTAACTTCAGATAAAAAGATTTTAAAAAAGAAAAAAAAAAAATAAATTGAGTTAACAGCGAATTTCATCTGAAAAACAAAAACAAAAAAAAAAAAGCCTGGATAACAAAATAAGACATGTTAAACAAAGAATAAATTTAATTTACTTTCTCTAAAACATTTAAGGATTTTTCCCTACATTTACTTTTCTTATATATATATATGTATATATTCAACCAATCGATTATTAATGGAATCTAAAACGTAATACACAATCAAGATGAAAAATATAAAATATTTTTTTAAAAACGGCAACACAAAAGATATATATTTTTTTCTTTTATATATAATCTTCAGATAAATTCCTAAAGTAATTGAATCGGAAAATCCATTGTTTAAAGCTATTGTTGAACTTATCTAAAAAATTATGATTAGTAAAAAAACTATAGAAATATTCCTTAGATAAGTTTACATTAGATACATTCAAAAGAAAACATTAAAATAAAAATAGATTTCAAGGAAAACATAAATTTTTTTTTTTTAATTAAATAAATAAATACTATTTTAAGTTTTTGTTGAAAATAAATGCTTTGTTCAATATGTTATTGCTTTTAGTAAAATTACTAAAAAGAAGAATAATTTCAGAAAACCTGTTAAAAATTTTTTATAACATTTATAAAAGAAATTCTAAGAATAGAATTTTTATAATTTTTTTTCATATAAATGGTTTTTAGTGAAGAATGAAAAAAAATCCAGGAAATATGTTTAATAAATTTATCTTTTAATGTCATTATTGTTTAAATGAATCATTTTTTTTTTTTAAATAAATTTATATATTTGATTCCGATGTAAAAATGTGAACATAAGTAAGAAAAAATGCAGAAATATGGTAAGAAAAGTCAATAAAGTCAAATGTATTTTCATGAATATTTTTTATATTATTTGAAAATAAATTAAAAATTTCTTATTGACTTTCCACACTATTTTTAAATGTATTCAAAACTTTAATAATTAATCTTGAATAAAAGTGGAATAATTACGGTGACAAATATTTGAATACCATTATTATGCAATATTTGTTATTAAAATCACCGAAAAGTTTAAATCGTCAGAATAAATGAAAACCTAATTTTTTATTATTCAAAATCAAATGTGTAAAAAAGTGCAAAAATACATGAAAAATTATAAAATATTTTTCACTAATTAAAAAAAAACTTTTAATTCAATTACTAGCTAATTATAAATAGCAATATTTTTTTTTTTTTAATTCTTAAATCAATTTATATACCATTATAACAATAATAAAATGAATTTTGTTGATCAAATATTTGTTAGTTCCGACTTAGTTTAAATATTTGCATAATGAAAGCTTTTTATTAGATTACCTTTTTCGAACCCTGATAATGAAAAAAGAATTGTTCTATTTTGTATGTTCGAATTCTTAATATTTTGTTCTATTTCCATCTTGTGACGTAAATGCGTGGGTTTAATAGAAGATTAAAGAATGGAGAAAAAGCAGAAATAATGTAAGGAGTAATTTGGTTTTTATTTGCAATAGCTCAATCAAAGTTTATTTTACTTTTAAATTTCAAAAAAAGAAAATTAATGGATGGAAATGGCATCAAATCAGATGCAAATCATTACAGAATTAATGATATTTAAACGATTTCAATGTCTCTTTTAGACATCTTAGGTAAGGCATCATCATTAGGTTTTTCTTTGGCCATTTATATTATTTAACTCTTATTTACCGAAATAGAATCCTTAAATAAATAATAAAAATTTTCAACTTAAAATGTAAAAAATTCGGGGAAAAAAAAACAGATCTTTTTTTCTTTAACGAAATAAAACAAAAGTATTAAAGGATAATAGTTTTTTTATTACAAAATTAAAGAGAAAAAATAAGTAAAATTAATGTTTTCCAATTAAAAGTTCTAAAATTTTTAAATTAAATAATTATCAGAAAGAATTTGAGAATATTTTTATTTTATGAAATACACTATCATCATATTAAAACATTTACAAAAAAATTTAAAAATTAATTCTCCTTTTTCCGCTACATTTATTATGATAAAATATTAATGTTTCTATTTAGGAAAGGAGACAATAGTAAATTATATATCATGAAATTTTAGCTAAAGTAATAATCAAGCTATATTACAAATAAATAATCCAGTACTATATTTAATGATTTAATTAAGACATCAGTTTTTTTCCCCTTATCCCACTTGGTAAGCAGTAGCATTTATACTACGTCCAAGAACCTGGGTGGTCTCATGGAAGGAGAGAAAGGAGGGGGCAGCTTCTGTTGTGATGGAGCGACCGTAGATAGAAGTCTGACTTGGTTCAGTGTCGCAAAAGAAGGAGGACAGTGCCTAACTGGGAGAATTTTTAGAGGGAACTACCATATAATATGAAATACATGACTTTTTCATATAATATAACATATTTATAACTTTGCATATAATATGAAAACTTCGGGAAACTTCCACAAGGTAGTCCGACTCTCGAGATAAAATGCTGAACATCATAAACGCCGTCGAGGCTCCTCGTTATTTCCAACAGTGTCTACAACAATGCACCAGCGGATGGAACCACATCCCTACTGCTCACTGTTAAATTAAATTAAATTAACTGTTAAATTTGCTACGTATATCTGTGGACGTAGTCGTTAATGATATCAGACAGTAGTGATATGAAAAAATAACATTACTATCATTATTTAAAACTGTTCATAAAGGTTTAATTTTCCTATTTGTCAACTTCTTTTATCAATAGTAATTTAATAACATTTGCATAAATCCATAATAAACAGCATTAGCGTGCATACATCTCAAAGCACCAGGTTAAATCAGTCCAGTCAAGTGCAAAATTATAATGGTAAGCCCAACTCTGAGAAGACAAAGCGGTATAGTATTTATAAAAAATAAGTCAAAGTATTTGCAATGTTGAACATTGATATAATCAAGAAGTCAATGTACATACCCATAAATTTCCTGTAGTCCAAATGACCATTAGTTTTTCTTTATAGTTAAATATTTAACGATGCAATTTAGATTATTGAAACACGCACGCTGATCTTCTTCAGTGAGTAAGCACACTTCATGAAAGATTGTAACAATATGAGTTCCGTTTCATCCGACAGTATGCAAGCTGTTGGTGGTGGAGGATGCCCCCAAGGATACTGGAGAGAGATGTCTTTGAACTTCTCTTTTCCGATTGTTCCGGTTCCAGGGCAGATAAAGTCGCTTAATATAAAACCGCCTGGTTATTGCTCCGGAAATGCAGAATCATACGGAGATTGTTTTAAATTCAGGATTTAGTGGGAAAGAATGCTGCCTTCTATTCATTTGTATGAATGATTAAAAAGTTGCGAAAAAGATATTTTTTTTTACTGCAAAACTATTTATAAGATGCTCAAAAAAATAAATTGAATATCTGAACATGTATAGAAATTTTCAACGAGTGGCTTTAATCTGTAAAGGCACGAATAAGGAAATTTTAAAATCACGTTTTTTTCTTTTGTAGATATCTGTATGAATTTTAAAAACAAAAATTTTAAAAGATGTTTTCATTCTTATTATAATTTTTCTTGGTGATCCAGTAAAAGAAATATTATATTTGAATTTTTTTAAATATATATCATTTTATCATAAAATGAAGTATATTGGAGTATCATTATATAACCTTTTAAGCAGCGTCCAGATTTGAGACATTTGACGCCACATTCGACTGTCCCTAAGCGCTGAAGTGGAACGCGAAAATAAAAGTTGCTCTATCTCCTCATAAGAGGTTTCCACCTTTCAAATATTCATCCAATACTCGTCCATTCACAGATGATATAATTTGAACTCGAAAATGAATACTATTAACTCCCTTACGAGCAGCGGCTGATGACTAATTGTCTAAAGCTCTAGCCTTTGTTACCACCGGCTTCAAATTCGAATCTTGGCGGTGGCATGGATGTTTGTCTAGAGCTCTGCAGTTAGTACCACAAGCTTCAAGTTCAAAACCTGGCGGTGGCACGGATGTTTGTAAGTGGTTCGTAATTCACTTTAAACTGTGGATTCCGGTCTAATTAGTCCACAGTGTGCACAAAATGACCATGGAGCAACAAACCAAACCAAATCCTTACGAGCAAACTTCCTTTCCGTAGGTTCTTTGATACGTAACCAGAAATCAATGCTAGAAGGAACAAATGTTTATTTTAAATGCTTTGCGTTTACTGTTCAAACTAAAATGAACCGGTTTCTCAACAAAGTTCTCCATAACACTTGCATCTCGCGCATTTAAATGTAGACGCGATTTTACGAGCGAAGTTGCCTTTCGGAAGGTTGTAAATCCTCCGATGCGTGACGAAAAATCGACACCATACCGAGCTTAAATTCTACTCCGTCAAATAACTGCATGCTTTTCGATTTCCAATCAAAGCGCAGCAAACCAATCTCATGTGCATCGTTCGAAACAAACACCACAAATCTGAAGCGAATGCAGTGTAAGACGTACAATAAAAGATAAATAAATAAAAACCAGTTCTTTCTGATCTGGATTCTATTTTCGGTGCATGTTCTTTCCATTTTCGCGAATTGGTGAGAGTGAAAAGTGACTTCGAGCTCAGTTTCAAAGGAATGTCGATATATTAAATAACAATTCAAGCGGCACTCGCACCATTCAATTTTGTGATCTTTTTCAATATCAAATGAAATCGTATATCCTAATATATACGGCCGCTCACGATTCAATCTCAGGTTTGTATTTTAAGCAGAAAAGGCTATTATCGCACATAGTAGAAAATAGGATAGTGAAAATTCTTCAAAAAATGACAATGCGACGAAAAGAAATGTATTTGTTTAACAAGTACAGTGAACCTTTAGTTTTTAAACACCATTTATAGAACGAAAATCATTTTTAAAAAAAAATAAATTATAGTTTAAAAAAACACTCTTTTAGAGTTGATCAAACTATAAAGTTAAAAATAATTGTTAACATAAGAATAAAATGACTGACGAGAACAATAATGTCACTGTTCTATAAAAGCGTGGGATGCTCGATATCAATCGTTATAATTTTTCACTAGTTTCATTCCGAAATGCAGAGTTAGTTTAATAATGTCATACAAAGCACCCAACGCTTTTATAGAACAGTGACATTATTTTCTCGTTAGTCATTTTATTCTTATGTTAACAATTATTTTTTACTTTTTAATTTGATTAACTCTAAAAGCGTGTTTTTTAAACTATAATATTTAAAAGGAGGTCCCGGTACGCAGGACTGGAACTATAGTTCTTACAATAATTTAATTGTGAGTAAAACAAAGGTTAAATGCGAATATGTCGAGCCAGCCAGGATTCGAACAGGAATCTCCAGATCCGTAGTCAGGTGCGTTATCCGTTGTGCCACTGTCTCACGTAGATTTGAATGTCTTAGGTACTTTCATTCTACATGGGTTAAATTGCTCTTCATGAGTTAAAATAAAATCACTCATCCTGGCGATCCCAATCATGATGAGATAATAAACGTATCAAAATATTTTATTGTCGTCGGTCCTTGATAAGTCTACAACGTTTAAATGAAATCGGATCGCTTAAAGTAGGGCAAAATCGAGCCCAAAGAGTCAGTTACAAACAAACATACAGGTGAAACTAATAAAAGCGTATTAATGCCACAAAAGCAACCTCAGCAAGAGCGGTTTTTTTCCCTGCATTTTATTACGAAATGCAAGGGAATATACAGGTGGTTATCAAAATAAGAAAATTGCTAATGAAGAGATTAAAATTCATCAACATCATCAGTGGCTTAACAGCCCCATGGTGGGCCAAAGCCATCTGCCTACTGGCAGATTTCTGGACAGGAGATTTTTTTTTTTTTTTTACGGTGTGGGGTTTTCAACGTTACTATTACAATCAGATATTAAAATAAATTTTTTTTTTATGACCTCACATTAGTTTTTGTTTTAAACCTTTTAAATCGCACTATCTCTTTTAAAAATAATTTTTTTTTTTTTTAAATCTATTTAAACATGCTATCATCCTAATTAGGAAAACAGTAAACTATATTTATAAAATTTTACTTAAACTTTAAAATCAGATTTATTCAACATTACTTAATTCATAAGCATAAATAACATAGCTTTAAATGCAATTTAATACCATTCAATTAAACATATTGTACAATTAAGTATTTCTAACTTTCAGATAAAAGTGTTTTTTAATCTAATTTCAGTTATTACATAAAAAGGATGTTTTAGAATTAAAAACATCGGATTATTTTTGAATAAAAATTAACTTTAAGTAAGACGTAATATCTCTTGATAATCATCCTACATTAATCGAAATGATAGCATTTGTATTTATTTCTAATAAATAAATAAATAAAAATTAGATTGCAATAATAAATTACAGCTAATTAATTACATGAAAGTAAAATAAAAACTAAGTTAATTAAAGTTTTAGAACGTAAAATAATAATTAACAGTTCATGAACAAAAATAATTGCGCGGAATTAAAAAAAAAATTGGGAAAAATGTTATTTCTAAAGGCAATGATATACGAGTAATAACTGTTAATTTGTAAAAATTAATATTTAAAGTAACGAATTTAATTTTGCAAATCAAATGGAAAGTCATTAAGAAAAAAATATGTTCGAAATTATGTAGTAATTTTATTATCTTACTTTAACGTTCACCGCCAAAGGACATTCTAAATTTAATTTTTTAAAAGGTTATTTATTTATATTATGCTTTATTTAGCACTAAAAAAACTCTTTCTTATCTGTTTACTATTTAACTACGCTAATATTTTTAAATAGTTAAAATGTTAAATTTTATTATTTCTTTAATTAAAAGTAGCATAACATTTCAAACTTTTAATTAAATTTGTTTAAAAAAAAGATTTTTTCTTTCAAAAATCTTCAATAATGATCTTTATTTATTTATTATTATTATCATTATTTTTCCTTAAGCATGTTTTGTATAAATATATAAAAATAATAACCTTATTTATTTAATTATAGAATAGATTGGTGAGTAATTTTAATAATTTTAGCAAAACGCTTCAATTTACACATTTTAATATTTTTTTAATACTGCAATACCTTTTTAACAACCCCTCTTATTTTCTTAAGCAGACAATCATATGAATTTTTGAAATCTCTTTTGATCATACATTATGTTTTTATAATATTCTAAATTTAATTAATGAAACTAATAAGTAAATTTGCCCTACTCGTTGCTCAAAGACAACGTGCGCCGCTGCTGAGCATTAGAGCGGAGGTTCAATCCACTGGCGGCTTTGTTTTAGACACAGTTTCAAAATACGAGGAGAATCGATGGCGTTTAGGATGTTCAACCTCTTGCCTCGTGAATCGGACTGCCCAGTGGAAGTTTTCCGCATTTTCTCACACACGGTACACAAATGCGGGGTAGAAATTGTCAAAAATAGAAGTTGCCACCACTTTCCCTCCTTCCCTGCGGGATATGACAACAACAATAAATAAATTGAATTTGTCTACTGACAGATTTCGTGACGTTTTCTTTTTACGAGGTAGGGTTACCAGAACTACACACAACGTTCTACAATTATATTTGACCGGGAACAACTTTTAAAATGGATTTCGAAGCACTACAAACATTCACGGAAACGCTGGGGCTCGAACCTGAAGCCTGTGACAGCGAACGCCAGAGCTAGTCATCGGCCATATAGGACCCCAAAATATATCACACAGATTTAAAATTTATGAGTAATACGGAAAACACTTTTGACCAATATTTTATATAATCACAAGTGCCTTAAGATCAGCAGATTTCCACCTGCATAAAAACCACTTAAGTTTAAATTCTCATGCATTTTTATAAGGGCTTCAAGTATGCTCAAAACGCTCATATGTTTTTCCAACCACACTATAACTTTTATCCTCTTTCACGCTAACACAAAACACAATTTACAATATCATTTTTCCAAAAACTTCCAAGGATTTTCCATCTCCACTTCCGATATCTTCCATAATACATGGTGCATGGCATTTCCTACTTCCGATACCCAATCCTTCAGACACTCAGAAAAAGATTGCAGGCGTTTATACAAGATACTGCAGGAGATTTATACTACAATGTACCTGCATTTCCCCCCCTTTTTTTTCTCCCGCATCCTTTGGGGATGGGAAAGAGGAGTGAGAGAAAAAAAGGGCTGACGATAGTTTCATTGTTGCCAAGTGGATTTGTCTCTTCCCTTTTACTTCCGGGACTCGTTTCCTCCGGGCGGAAGTGGACGGTTTCTGTTTGTGACGCCACTGGGGCTACCGAGCTGTCTCCGTCCCCAAAGGGTTGGCCTATCGCAAAAGGATTGATTCGAAATGCACGTGATTCTTTCATAACTGCGACCTTCAAGAATCAGCGACATGAAACTGAGACAGAATGACGTGAAATATTAAAAAGAAGTCTTTTTATACAGTGGATATACAGAAAAAAGTATAATTCCATTTAGTAATCTTTTAAAATTTCAAACAAACTAAAACAAGTTAAAAATCACATAAAACCGCATATAGAACTTTTTTTTTTTTTTTTTAATTCAAGGTTTTCCAACTTTTTCCGAAAGCATGTTGAGAATTCACATAAATCTTTACAATACGCGGAACGCAGAAAGATGTAATACCGATTTGCTGTTAAATATGATGTACAACGGCAGATACCGAATTGAAAAAGCTTATTTTTTGACAGCCTGTTGAATATGTTCCCTGGATATATTACTGAATATTTCCCCACAAAAATATGTTTCTTCCCTTGCAAAGGAACACTGCAAGAAATATGTAGGAACGGTTTTTTTCCTGGAAACTCACTTGCACTGATGTTGTTGCAATTAAGACAATATATTTGATAATATTGATATATGTTATTAAGACAGGAAACCCTACAGCAGGTCCAGAATACCCCGTAACACGTAGCATTGAGCGTCAAAAAAAGTTACTTTAGATTCTTTTAAATTAAAATTTAAATGAAATTTTGAATGCTATTTATAAGTGAAAAAAGCTATGTATAAGTGGGCTAATAGCATAAGCTAAGCTAATGCTATTTATAAGTGGGGACAGTAGGTAGTTAATTTAATTAAAGTTAATCTAATATTTCTATTTAGATACATTTCATGAAAAATATAAATTTTGTATATATATATATATATATACAAAATTAAATATATATATATATATACATATACTAGGTCTTAAATATTTATTATTATTTGTTTCAGAAACAATTGATCTAAAACAACAATATTAGATTAATATTTGTTGATTTTTTTTTAAAGCAAACAATATGCAATATATATTCAATTTCAAGAATAAATACCAATTTACGTCAAAGTTTTCATCCCATGTATAGGAGGAGTCTCTCGAAAATAAAACAAAAATATTTATATTTTAGAAAATTATATTTATGCATAAAACATTACTTTATTAAATATTCAATTGCTTTTAGATTCTATGATGATGTTATGAATTTATTTATGAGGTTTTGAATATAATCTTCTAAACATCAGAATATTAAATTTTTTTTTTTTTTTTTTTAACTAAAAACATTTAAAAAAAATGTAAATCTTTCACACTAACCAATATCTTAAAAATCTAAAATTTAACTTGAAATATCGTGAATATTTCTGAATCGTTTCATGATAACATTCAGGTAGTTGATACTATGATTCTGAAACCGATACGGACTTATGTGCTAATGTTCATTCAATATTGGCAGTTTCACAAACTTTCATCTAATCACACGGATCCAAGAAGGCATATTGTATTTTATTATTATATTAACCATCTCCCTGCAATAAATTGATTATCCTAATTTTCTTTCGTTTCACGGTCTAGAGAACTTAATGGTTAAAACGTTGGACCCTTGAAATTTAAGGAACTAAATTAAACCCTTGAAATTTAGTTCGAAGCGCAACAAGGGGTTTAAACTAAAAATTATTACAGCTTTAAATTCAAGACCTGAAAATTCCAACGTTTGATTTAAAAGGAAGTCTAACATATCAGCCTATAGTAGACCTATAACGGCTTCAAGAAGAGGGCCACTTTCAGGTTCATGGGAGCACTTTTTAATTTTATTTACAAGCATTATTTCTATATACTATTTACAACTTATGATTTACAAACAAAAAAAATGAAAATTAAAGATATTAATTGATTCACAAGTGCAGTTCACTCCAAGGACGGAGTTCTCAAGTTTAAGACGAATCTATTTCACCAGGTCTGCGGCAGACCTTAATTATCACACGGCGTGATACACGAAACCACAAGGGGCTCATTTTGAAAACCGTCGGAATCTCCGGCAGGTTCAGAGAAAAACACTCTATTTCTCCAAAACACCCTTTAAGAAAATCCACCAAGACGGGGGGAACGGCAGCTTTCCTCACTTCTCTTGGAGTGGACACTTCCTTAGCCCAAGGTCACCCATCACGATGCTACAACTCATGGCGTAATCCATATTCCATCTGTAATTGTTTCAACCTGCGAAGGTCGTCAGATAATAGTCGGTTTTAACTGACGTGGCAGATCAACAAGTCGTTGGAACGTTGAGCCATGCTTCTCGATAGACGTCGTTAGCTTTTTTTCCATAAATGCCAGGCGCGCATGCTCACAGGAAACATAATTTCCTATGAGCATGCGCGGTGGGAGAAAAAGCTAGCGGACGTCCTACGGTAACTAACGTACGGTATGAAAAAAAACTCTCTAATAGCTAAATTCAAGAGGTCTCTCTGTACGTGACACTGAATGTCGGCTATCAGATTTAAGTGACAGATTGTTCTCATCTAACGTTTAACAAAAACACTAATTACATGTAATTCACATCACTATATATCTGCTATCAAATTTGAGTGATAGGTAGTTATAACGTACTTATACAGAATAGACATTCCTCACTCCTGGAACTGAAATGTTACAAATCTTCTAGCGGAAAAAATGTAATAGTAGATAAAATCGCAGAAAAGAATCATCATCAAAAATCAAATGATCACTCATCAAAAAAATCATTGCAAAAAAATCAATCATCAAAACTTGTAAAAATCTAATTTTTGAGAATTTTTGAATTTTTCCAGATTAAAATACCACAAAGGACCAGTGTTTACCTACAGAATGTTGATTTCAATATACAGTTTTCGATACGTTTAATAGATTGATAGCCGAAACGAAAAATGCCCCCATATGAGAAAAAAATGTCGATTGCCTGTAATTCGATTTCGTAAAATGCCTTAATACGAAAACATACTTTTAATGATATTAAATACAAAATTGGTAATAAAATAAAATAAATCACTCACACATTACAGTTCCAAATAATATGCATACATCTGCATAAATATTAAAAAAAAAAAGTATATTTTATCACCAAATTAACCAACTATGCGTTGCTATCGATCTGCTTTATATTTTCCTTGCTTGCGAGATTTCAGTCGAGAAGTGTGTAAGTAGGGACGTAGGAAATGGAAAAAAAAATGATGTATTACAAGATCCCTCGCTGTTTTGTGTAAGTTAAAAACATTCTCCAGATCGATTGGATATAAAAAAGAGACTTAACAGTTTACATTGACGCCTATCCTGATCACGCCACTGTGACATCTATCAGTATGGACACGAACATATATCATCAGACACGCGCCCTTACTTTCTTTCTCTTTTCACAAAAACAAGAGCTTTACAAAAAAATATAAATGTTTGCCTTCGCTTACGAAAGTTCGCCACACGAACGTTTTCAAATAAGTGTGCCACTTAAAACAAATTATTAAATAAAATATTGCAGTAAAATATTTTTAAAATATTCCTTTGGAACAACTCACTATGAATGAACTTTGAATTTTATTTGCCTTTTTTTTTTAATTACCAAGAACAAATTCGATACAAATATTTGGCGTCATTTTTAATTTATAACTAAAAAATGGCATCAAATTATTTTAAAAAACGCACACAAAAATCCAAATATTATCCTTAAAATTTATTTCGTAATATGAATCAAATTTCAATAAAATTTAATCGTTATTTTATTTACAGTAAGTTGAAAAAGATCAAATAAATTATGGCTTCAAAAATAATTCTTATAATACTAAAATTAACCTTTGAAAAATAATGAATATGGTACCCTGCTTCCTTCTACATCCTGGCAAGAGCGTCCCCTGAGGTATTCAGGATCAGTAGGCCTCCAGACTCTCACCAGAGAGGAAGTACAACGCGTAATGTGCTCCCGCTGAGAAAGTTTAGTTTATAGTCTATCATCCCGAGAGGAAAATATTTAGCGCATCTAGGTGCATTAGTTGGCCTGCAAACTCTCACCCAGAGAGGAAGTATAATTCGAGTACACCCTGCGCGTATTCTATTATCAGGTTTTCGGCTTAGAAATAAAATCCTTCCTCGAATCTATCATTATCTGTCCTTAAATGTGTTACAAATTGTACATCTCTAATTGTATGAGTGTGGTGTTTGTGCATGTGTCAACAAAACTGTGAGTTCCCCAACCGTTGCCTCAAGTATCTCAACCCAACCACACCTAGTTACCATCTGGTTGCCCCACCCACACTACTACAAATATAAATTTAATTCATGAAAGAATTAATAAAACAAAATTACGCCAAATATATCAAATTACGTCAAAATATAAAATCAATCAAATTAAAACGCAATACTTTATAAGCAAATATTTAAATTACAACATATTGAAAAATATAGAAAATTAAATTAGCAAGAACAAACTCTTTCAATACAATAATGAATAAAATCCTAAAAATTTTTTTGCAAAAAAAATACTTTATCACGAAATTTTTGATTGAAAAAATATAACGTCCTTTTATTTAAAAACAACCTACAGCCTGAATTAAAGTAATGATTTGTTTTTCAAGAAAACTCGTTCAATTATTTAGAAAAATAATCCAAATTTGTTGGAAACATAATCGATATATAAGCTAATGTATTTAATATCAACAAAAGAAATAATCACGACATATATCGTGAGAAACCTAGAAAAGCGCAAAAGATAAATACATTATAGTCACACCTTTAGATGTAATTAAGGCCAACTATTCTTTAAAATGTGACAGCACCATTGAATTCAATGTGATGATAAATAGGTAAAAGAAATAATGTAGTACATGATAAATAAAAAAGCATGTTATTACAAATTTTGTTTACTACTGAATTGCAGTAAAATTACAAACATAATATTTAGTTAATCCATCAAATATTTATGAGTAATTCAAAGTCGTTAAAATATATGGCAGGAAATAAATAAGACTATTTTTCAAGCCTTGGCAACAATTCAATTTTTACAGTACAACAGCACCATGCAATGTAAACAGCATTGAAAATCGAAATTCATCAATGCAAAAACTTACAGCTCTTACAATTACTTAGAATTTTTCTTGTATACAAATTAAATTTGAAACATTCTCTTAAAATAAAAAAAAGGAAATGATTGTAACCCTACTCATTTGTTTATTTAGGATTGAAAACATGGAAATTAAGCAATCCTACTTTATTTACCATACAATACAGATTTTAAACGCTATATATAGTTTGTTTACCCCCATACGATACGCAAATGTGGGGTAATACCCCTAAAATGTCCTCCCGCAAGGCACTGCTCTCCATCGTTAGCAATACGGAGACAAGTCAGACTTTTACGCATGGGTGCTTTATCACAGCAGGAACAGCCCCATCCTTTCCCTCCTTCCATGAGTAGACTACTCATGGGACTGAGAATTAGACAGACGTAGATGCTAACAAAGTATTTTTTTTTAAAACCTTTATGAACAATATGGTTTTAAGAAGTGTCGAAAATTGTCATTATATTCTTCTGATTTTTTTTCAATCTTGTATGATGATTAATATTTAAGATGGTTGCCCAAATAACAATTGTTCATCAATCAACAGTATAAATACGCCCGACTCGCGGCTCAGTGGCAATGTGCGCCACTGAGCATTAGGACTGAGGTTCAAACCGCTGGCGGCATTGTTGCATGCACTGCTTCCAGAAACGGGGAGAGTCGATGGTGTTTTGGATGTTCAGCTCCTTACCTCGTGAGTTGGACTACCTGGTGAGAATTTTCCGGGTTTCCTCCCATAAGATACACAAATGCGGGATAGTTCCCTCCAAAAGTCCCATCCCCGGTAGACACTACCATCCTTCTTCAGCGATACGGAGCCAAGTCAGATTTTTGCTCCGCCACAACAGAAGCTGCCCAACCTTCCATGCGTCCATGGGCTTTTAGATGTTAATTCATAGTTTAGATGTTGCTGTCTACCAAGTGGGATGAGAAGCAACAAACAGTATAAATAAAGTATTTTCTTAAATTGTTTTAATATTGAGGAAATTTATAGACGTAATTCTTCCTTTCCATGGCTTCTTCCTTATCAATTGCTTTAAATCATGTAAATGTAAAATTTAAATAAAGAGTTAAATAAAAAATTGATCATATCAGATAAAAAAATAAATCACATATGCTATGTCTTGTGATTGATCCACGTGTTTATTAAATTTTTCACAAAACACTTTATCCCTAAGGAGAAAAAAACCCAGATAACACATAAGTCCCTATTTATCTCTGATGTCTGATCTCTCTAAACAGATTGTGTTCGACTTAAAAAGGAGAACAGTCTCATTAAACTCGAAAATCGATATCTAAAAAGATATTCCACGCTCCAATGAAATACAGGGAGCTAAAAATAAACAGAAATAAGTGGAGGGGAAAACTCCCATGAAAAATTGAGCGGGCGGATTCCATCCATTCTGCAACGGAGTTCTCGAAAACGTCTTCACTTTTGACTAAGAATTGGATAGTGTCTCGAAAAAGAGATGGGCTCTTTTAGGGTAAAGTGAAAATCAATACAGATTTTTAGTGTGGGCTTATTGAGCCTGATTGTCTGAGAATAAAGATTTCTTTTTCTTAATGCATTCTTTAGTGGATTAAATGTTGTATGAAGTAAATGGATCAAAATCTTCTTTAAAAAAAAAAATGTTGAATACATTCTATTATTTAATATTTTACTTTTATTTATATATTGATTTAATTTATGATAAAAATCAAAATTAAAAAAAACAAAATCTTTCTTATATCATGTTTCACTGATTTCAAAATGTTTAATTCCTAGAAAGGAGTAAAGGCTTACATTGCCTAAAGTTTTTAATAGCAAATTAGTGGAAATTATTTGAAAGTAACTTCATTTTTAGAAATTTTATAAACTGCAGTGTGCAGATTCGACAATCAAGTTGTAACTGTGTGTCGCTGGGTTGAGGACTTGCGGCAGAGATCGGAGAAATCTTACATTTATTTACACTCGCAAAAACACCATATACATACAATGAGAGATATACTCTATTTAAAACATTTAAGGACATAATTACAGATTCGCGGAAGGACTCCACTTCTAAGCCGAAAACTCGAAACTCGGCTAAGCGCAGGGCGAGCGAAATAGACTTCCTCTCCGTGTGAGTGTCTGTAGGCCAACTGATACGCAGAGTTGCGCAAAATTTATTTCTTCTTGGCATGAGAGACTAAACTAAACATTTCTCAACAGAAGCTCGTGGCTGCACTCTACTTCCTCTCAGGTGAGAGTATCGAGGCCTACTGTCCGCCACAGGGGGGGGGCTATTTATTGCCAGTACAATACTAACGAAAAAAAAAAAAGAAGGAAAGAGGAATGTCTTTTCTAGTTCATGCTGCTTACAGCAGGGCAAATTATTGCCATAACACACACTATTTTAAAGGGAAGTCAGATATGCATTGATCGTAACTCGCCTTACTACATGTCTATTATACATTTAAAAATATAATAGATAAATATTTCGAAAGATTTTCATATTAAATTAAGTTGAAATATAAAAGGCTTTCTTATTGGCGCACCAGCCCCATGGTGGACCATGTCCGTCTGCTTACTGGCAGATTTCAAGACAAAGGGTGTCTTTACAGGGCAGTGTTGTCAAACCAAGGAAAGAGAAAGGACCAAGAAAACTTTGCTACGCGCAGGGTGTTAACGAAATATACATCCTCTCCGGGTAAGTTTCTCAGCGGGTTGTGTGTAAGTTAACTAATGTGCTAAGTATATTTCCTCTCGTGGATGAGCGTCTATAAAAATAAAAGTTTCTCAGCGATATTAAAAAAATCATTTGGTTGTTTTGTACTTGAGTTATTTAAAATTTATTTAAATTCTACTTATAAAAAAGTTAGAACAATTATTATTATTTAACTGTTTAAATATGTTGCCCTTCTTGCTCCATACTTAACCTTTCATTTTCAGCAAATATATATATTTCGAAACCACCTTAACAATAACCATCCTTTATTTCCTGAAAAACAACATAATCTTCTTGTTTCCATTTATTACCCTTTTTGATATTACTTCCGACGTCTATAGGCAATTTTGCGGCTTAAAGATTGCTCAAGTCATTCTTTCTTTTACTATTATACATTAAACAAGAAAAACTGGCTGCTAAGCCTAACGCGAAACCAATAATTCGAAGCGGATAAATATCGTTTGCACACCAGTTAAGCATCGGTCAACAAATCTGGCAATAAGATAAGAACTTCATTGTCGCGAATATTATTATTGATTGTGGGAAAATTAAGGGTAAAGACTAATAAAAAACAGCATCTAAAAGTATTGATGAAAATCTTGCAACAAATAAAGGCTAAATTGTTTTGGGGAAAAGAATTTATCGTCATGCATTACTTTCGCAAATGGGATTCTTCTTCTTCTAACTTTTGTAAGTTGTTTTTGTAAATATCCCGAAAATAATCCCAAAAAATAGGGATCCAAGATCAGTTAAGTAAATGGGATCATAATAAATCTTTATTCAAAAAGAAACTCTTCCTTTGTGAACAAAATGATGAACAAATGATTAAAATGCTGTAAAAAATAATATCCGCAATTAATTAGAATTTGAACAGAAGATACTTGAAGAAGCATAAAAAAAGTTCCACCAAATTTGGCATGACCTTGCCGTGGTGTATGGGCTTTACACCAACAGTGTTACGCCTGTTGAATGACTTGGAAGTCATTTTTTCCTTCAAAAAAACCGAAACAATCAAGTACATTGAACACTACAATTGGTTTAACGTGCAACTTAAGACAAATACGTTGTAATTTTGATTCAAAATATCATTGGCGGCCGAATTCACTTTCTTTATGCCGCTTACAGCGCCATCTATTAATACATTTTGTAACTTTTTTTTTTATGCCGTACCGTATCCCCCTTCTTCAAGTATCTTCAGTTCGAATTTGAACTCATGGTGATGAGAGGTTATTTTTTACAGTATTTTGAAAGTGGGACTTTAATTATAATCATCCTGTACATTACAGAAACATCTGAGCCTGAATGGCCGAGTGTCTGGCACTCGGTGTCATAGGTTTCGGGTACGAGAACTGGCCATGCCATGGATATTTGTAGTAGTTTGTAAACCTCTTTAAACAGTAGGTATATGTCTAATATGATCATAGAGCGTTGTCTTGAGGTTTAGTCAAACAAGAAAACCCTCAAACTTTCTTCAACACTCGTGCTTCCTCGATAAAGTAAAGCTGCATATTACCCTGAGCCATATCCTTGTCGACTGCGACTGGTTCTTCTGGACCTAGTGTGGGCTTTCCTGCACCAGGGAGAATAGTAACAACAAAAACGTCTGATAGGTGAGAAAAAAATAACGAAAAGACCACAAGTAATTTATTACTCAATTACTTCCTTGAAGTATGATTAATTATGAAATATTAATTTTTAATTTAAGAATGTAGTTGTTATTAACTTAGACCTGATAGAACAGCAATCTCACAGGTTTCAGTTTCGTGCTCTGCCGGTGCCATGGATGTTTGTTGTGGTTAGGAATCTACTTTAAATCATAGTTCCTGGTCTAAATGATTGTAGAGAATTGGGCGTAGGGCTGACCGCCATATTCCACAAAAAGAAAACGTCTCCTGTCTCGTAATCTGGTAGTAGGCAGACGACCATGGGGCTGTTGCGCCGATGATGAAGAAGAAGTTGTTATTAACTTCCTCAACTTCATAAATAAATGAAAAGATAATTCGGCATAAAATAGAATGTTCCAAATTGTTTTTGATTGATGATTTGTATAGGCTACTATCTCACTGAGGTAAATAAAATTGTACATCCTTAACAGATATGATTCTAATTTACCTTAAAAGCTAAAAGTGTTTCCGAAGTTTTTAGTGATATCAATAACAAAAAAAAAAAGAATGCTGATAATATTATTATATAAATTAAATAAATCATTAAAAATCTATGATTAAAGTTCACGATCAAGTCTAGATAAAAAAAAAAGAAAGGAAAATAGAGAAATCACTATAGCAGAGCAATAAAGAATAACAGGGTACAATAGAAAAACGGTTGATATTGCACATATTCTGTAAAACGACGCAACCCATGAAAGGTCCCTTTGCGATGAGATAGATCCCTTAATAAGAGATCCCGCGTATAAATCAGAAAGGATTAAATAGCGAGTGCATCTCCCGTCGCTATGGCAACAGAACATTAGCCATACTGAGGTTTATAGTGGGGTCCACGGAAAGAATAAAATATTCCCTTTGACATTGCTGTCAGTAGGGTCATGATCAAATTTGCTTGTGCAGGCTAAAGTTTCGAGCACATTCTTCTCTGTGGGGGAGTTCAATGTATAATAAATTTAGCAGTTCCGCATATAGAAGATATTGAATGGAAAAAGAAACAAGGAAGGAAAATCGGAAAAAAGATCACCATTAAGTAAAATCGCGATTGTATTCAAATCGTTATCTGTCCTCTGTGTTTTGTAAAAAAGGATAGATTTTCTTTCTTTTGAAAATAAAAATATTTTTTTTATACTAATAGATATACGAATAATAAAATATTTATTACAATACAGTGAATTCTGAATTAATAAAGTGATAAAAATTTAGAAATTTATCGTCATAAAAAAAAAAAAAAAAATTCAGAAAAGTTGAGCTCAACGTATTGCGTATTAAAGGGCAAACTTTAAAATCTTGAACTAATTTTTTCAGTTTTTCATTGTTTATCAAATATAAATAAATGACTTTTTAAATATTTCTTTCTAAAATATGGCTTCTAAAGGTAAATGGCTACCCCTGTAAATAACGATGTTTTAAACATCTAAAGTAGCTATTTTAATTTTGTGTTAAAAGTTCTATAAATAATTCATTTTTAACAGCAATGTGCATATATATAATTAAATAGAATAACATTTAATAATATATATAATTAATCATCGAAATCTATGCTTTACATTAAGTAATTCCAATTCTGAATAAAAAGAAAAATATTTCTTTTTTCATAATGCTTTATAATGTTATATATATAAACACAGTTACGAAGAATATAGAATTAACCCTTTCATATGGAGTTAGAAATATTTAGAATTATAACAAGGTAATAAAAAATAACTTTCATAATCCTTCCATACTTCAATAGGAAATTTAAAATTGTGAATATTTCTTCAATCACGAAAGGGAAATAATAATAATAATAATAAACTGCAAAATATTTTCAATTGAAATTACAAAAAAAAAACATTAGCATTAAAACATACTAAAGTTTCACATTAATAACTTATTAAACTAAATTTCATATTTATTTCTTCTACATAAATAAATGTAATCAGGCTGCCATTCCTACTTCACTTGCAGATGCAAATGCCTTGACAAAATCTAAACTTATAATTCCATCTAATATTAAAAGTAGATACCAAATTACAGAACTCAATGTCAACAGACAAACAGCTACTGTTCCCATGAGATTAACGATGGAGCACCACAATAAAATATGAGAACTTCTGCTGATGGCGTTAAAAATATCAAAAACTGTGGCCACTGCCCTGATGTCGAGCTTACTCCTCATCGGTCTTTGATTGCCCAGCTGTTGCAGCCGCCATGCACTGTCTGGACCATCACTCGGAAGAGGATTTATACTGCGAGCTGGCCATCAACATGGCCAATATTATTCGGGTGCACCACGATGTTTAATTCATTTATACTCTTCAGGGGATACGACAAGAACATTAAAAATATAATATTCATAGGAATAAAAAAAAAAATCTTCCATGTAGATTATTATTTTATGCATATCATTATTTTAGAACATTGAAATATTTCAATACAGTAACACCTAATGAGAAAAAATATTACATTTTTTATTTGAATTTTCGTAAAATACGATGTCTTCTATAATTTAATTTCTTTTTTTTTTTTTTGCGTGTGTGTATATATTCTGAAATTCTTTCATGGTAGCATACAGCAGCATTCATATATGTTTGATTTACATTACATTTCATGGCCTACCATTTATTATTTGTGCTTTATTAATAGCCTTTATACTTATTAACAACATTTATGCTTTTAGCAACACTTAACATTGTGCAATTAATACAATAATAATTGACAAAAATATTGAAAAATGCTGAATTTTCCAAAAACAAAACATGATACCTGAAGAAATCTTTTCAAAGCATGTTTACGTTTCAAGTTACGGCCAAACCTTTTTCCGTAACAAAATAAATACCAGCAAAAAAAAAGAAGAAAATATTTTTATCACTTAAATTTTCTTTTTCAAAGTCAACCTTATATTCAAACAAAAAAAGTAACGCAGGCTATTTACATTATTATCAGCATTATATTACAACATAAATGCCAATAATAATTACGTAAAAATATATCTAATATGGCATTAAGTTTTGTTATACAATATAAAAAAATACATTTTTAAAACAACAGCGCTTCGTTTAAAAATTTCGATATTCTTTCTAAGTAAATTGATTCGCAAAATATTCGTACTGTAATAACCAATGTTATTTACAAGCAAACACTTTTAAATGTTAACACTTAAATTTATACACTTCGCATAATTTCAATAACAAACATGGCAAAATCAAAGAAAAAAAAATCACACACAAATGTATTGAAATGAAATATGTACAAAAAAAGTAATTATCAGTAATTTAAGTTTAGTTTATAGTCTCTCATCCCGAGAAGAAATATATTTAGAGCATCTCGGCTCATTAGGTGGCCTGTGACTCTCACCCGGAGAGGAAGAATATTTTTAAAAAAAAACAATACATTAATTTTTTTTTTTTAAATATCGTTTTTTATTTATTGACAAATTTTTAATGTAAAAAATACATTTTATCAAACCCCATTTTCACCAAAGAAAAAAATTAACTATCATGATTTCGTATGTCTTATTAAGTGTCGTATGCAAAGTAATAGGAAATTATATTTTTAAGTTTTATAACCATGCTACTCATGCGATCCTACTCATTAGCAAGAGCCCCTGAGGCGTTCAAAGAGAAGATCAGTCAGACTCTAGGCTCCCACACATAGGGGGTGGGTGCAGTGCAACCTGCGCTCCAGCTGAGAAACGCTTAGTTTATAGTCTCTTATCACGAGAGGAAATATAGTTAGCGTATTAGTTTATCTGCACACTCTCTCATCCGGAGAAGAAGTATATATTTCGCGCATCCTGCCCGTAGCCGAGTATCGGGTTTTCGGCTTAGAAGTGTAGTCCTTCCACAAATCCATAATGATCTGCCTTTAAATGTGTTAAATACTATATGTTTGTGTGTGGTGTTTGTATGAGTGTAAATAAAGATGTGAGTTCTCTAACTTGTGCCTGAAGTTTTCCAACCCATCCACACCCAATTACAATCTGGTTTCCTGTACCTATACCAGTACAGACATTAATACTTTTCTATTAAAATCAGAGGATAAAAAAAAATGCAAGAGAACTGGTATTAAAATTGGACGACACACACATATATATATATAATAGGATAATAAAACTTAAAAATTACATACGACAACTCAAAAGCTTTCTTTAAATGCAAAAACTAATGAGCAAATTTTCTTCTAATTGTCAAATTTGTAATATTTAATGTGAGAAATGTTTTGAACTATTGTTTGGAAAATATCGAATAAATGTCTTACGAATTTTTAAACTAACTGAATATAAGAAATTAAAAAAAAAAAAAAAATTCCATTGTACTATGCTACATTTCATGGATCTATATGTTTTTCTCACTTGTGTCAGAATCAACACAAATATATCAAAAATTTATCATTAAAGATAAATATAATCAATTGTAGTATCCTTTACTGTCGTGTAAACATTTATGTAACGGACAACAACAACAACATTCTGTCAGGTTTCACAAACAGAACATAAAAGCGTCAACACGATCCAAATATGTTTACGTTTCAAGTTGCAGCCAATTCCGTTTCTTACAAATCAGTAAATATTGCCAGACAAGCGGAAGCAATAAGAAAAAAAAAAAAGGGAAAAAAAAAAGAAAGAACATATTTTTCTTTTATTTAGGTAGTTCCCCAGAGCAAGTTCTTAATCCTTCGTTTTGCTGTAAGAAAAAAAAAAAAAAAGAATTAGCCAAGGAGACAGCGTGATGAAGTGGTCATCCACGATTGCCCAATTCCGCCGCCAATTCTGGGAACGATTTGTAAGCGGTTTCCTGACAATTCGCTTTGTTTTTTCCTGATCCCCTATTAAGACACGGTCAGTGAATGGTTTTTTTTTGTATTCCCAACTGTGTTTACTTGCTTTTTTAAGGGCATAAAAAAAAATAAGGAATCAAATGGGAAATATGGAAAAGGTTTTATTTACTGGAAAATTTATTTAATTAATAATTTATTTATTATAAGAAATTTTATTGGAAAATATCACAAATGAATAGAATTTAAGCTGAATTTTCAATTTAAAATAGCTTTCAAAGCTTTTAAAATCATTCTGGTTGTTTCTCATCTTACTTGATAGATGGTAGACATCTAAACCAAGCCCACGAGTCCGTGTGAACTCGTGGTTAAAGGGACAGCCTCTGCTGTGATATGGAGCACCCATAGGTAGAAGTCCGGCTTGAAGTCCGCTCTAACGTCATATGAGACCATTACCTACGGCTAAAGTGCATTCCGAACCATTATTGACACCCATGGCACCACCGAGAGCCAAAGCTCTAATCACTCGCCCATTCAGGCCCCAATCATTGTTGTAGTAGTGACTAATCCTCAGTGGCCTGTAGAGCTAGACTGACATCCTATGAAGAATCTACTCGTGGATGGAAAGAAAGGAGCAGCTTCTGTTGTAATGGGGCACCGTAGGTAGAAGTCTGACTTGGTCCGAGTCACTGAAGAAGGGGACAATGCCTTCAGGGGGAACTACCCCGCATTTGCATAAATTTATGAAACCCGGAAAACTCCCATCAGGTAGTCGAAATAATGAGGCAAGATGCTGAACATCCCAAATGCCATCGAGTCTCCTTGTTTTTTGAAACAGTATCTACAACAAAGCCGCCACCGGATTGAACCCTAAAAATAGTACCGTATAGTAAATAAAATGCTCACCAGTGGCGCACATCGCAACTGAGCCACGAGTCGTGCGTCAAAATTAAAGATAACGAATGTAAATATGAATAAAATAATAAAAGACATATTGCAACTGTTTTCTGAAAAATGAAAAATATCTGTTATTTGTCGTTATCTTAAAAGATTAATCAGTAATGCAACATTATTAAAACAGAAAAAAATTGTTTATTATGTAATTTCAAAATACTGACATTTTGAGTTATTAACGAATGAAACTGTATCATATCGCATCAATTCTTCGCCTTTATATATATAGAATATGTAATTTCCAATTTTAAGACAAGTTTTTAATACTGCAATCACTATTAAAAAATAATAATTTAAACATTTATATGAATTCTAAAAAATGCTACTAAAATTGACAAAATATTGCTTTTCGCAAAAATGCTATAAAAATATTTTTTCGTATGTATAAATGTTTCTATGTATTGTTCTTTAAGGAAAAAAAGTATTTTACACAGTAAATTTAATAATAAAAAATTGAGCAAATAATTCTGAATGAAATGGATGAATACGAACATAACGACGAAAAATCATATTCATATGAGAAAGTAGAAAAATGTTAACAATGAATTTATAACAAAAAAATTATATTCTCTAATAACTTAACGAATTTCTAATTGAAAAAATGAACTTTTTTACGAAATTCCAAAAAAACATCTTTTATAATTTTTAATCTTAAAAAAAAATTATTTTTCACAATACATGAGTTGTGAAAGGCATTTTTTAAGATAAAATGGTTAAAAAATAAATAGCTGTTTACAAAATACCGAGAAAAATATAAACCTCCCTATTTAAAATTCATTTTTATATCTATTATTCAAAAACATTTCCTTTGTGAACGAACTTTCTTTGCGCTTGAAGTATTTACTTGAATACGAGCAATAGAATTTATTAAAGATGCTCGCATTAAAATAAAAAAGAATATTTAATCATATTTTTTGATGAACAAAAAAGTCACAAACAACTGCTGAATATTGTTCTGAAAGTGAATGCAAATTTAATACGAGAACACATAGCCTCTTATTAAACTTTAGTTCTTATTTTATTTTCCTTTATTTACACTTGCTTGAATGGAAGAATGCAGAGGAATAAAAACAGACTAAAAAGAAAATTGTTTTTTTTTTTTCTTCAAAAATAATAATTTTTTTATTATTTTATATGTATTTTTTTTGTCCTATTAAATAAAAATCTTTTGTTTAATTATTTTCCTAAATTAATCACGACATCCAAGAACAATTCGCCATTTTTGCTATTTTTATTCCCCTAAAGCTTGCAGCATACATTAAGCACATTAAATGCTTTTATTTAATAAAGAACTATTCCATTTTAATAGAACAATTTAATTATAATAATTGGCAAACGGAATAAATTTGGAAATTTTATAAAAAAGGAAATAAAGCATTTAATTTTAGACATACAAAACAAAAAAAAATGATTTTAAACATAATTGGCGAAAACAGATGCATAAGAGCACACAGCCTTTTAATAAACTTTAAATGACTTTTTATATTCCTTTATTTACATTTGCTTGAGTAAAGGAATGTTGGAATAAATTATTTTGATTTTAATAGAGGAATTTAATTATAGTAATTGGCAATCGGAACAAATTTGGCAGTTAAATAAAATAAATAAAGCATTTAATTTTAGACATACAAAAAAAAAAAGATTTTAAACATAATTGGCGAAAACAGATATATGCTGACATAGGCAGGTATTGAATATTATTATTATTATTATTATTATTGTAGTTAACTTCTGATAAAATAAATAAAATAACATTTCTCGATAGAAAAATAATAAATTCTACCCTAAGCATATTTTTTTTTTTTTCTTTTAACAAAATATTGTTTTTCTTATTCTACTTGCTTGGGTAGAAAGATAGAAACGTTTTAAACCAAACACGTGAACCCGTGTGGTTTCATGGAAGGAGGGAGGAATGCAGTTTCTGTTGTGATGGAGCACCCAAAGGCAGAAGTCTAACTTGGTTCCGTGTCGCTGAAGAAGGAGGGCAGTGCCGCCTGGGAGGACTTTTTCGGAGGAACTATTCGCATTTGCGTATTGAATTAGAGAAAACCCATCAACTAGTCCGACACACGAGACAAAATGCAACAAAACCTCACAAATGCCATCGAGCCTCTTCGTTTTTTGAAACATTGTCTACAACACTACCGCCAGCGGATTGAACCTCAGCCTTAATGCACTGGGCTGATGGATGAGTGGCTAACGCTCTGGCGCTTGGTGCCACAGGTTTCAGGTTTGAGATCCGGCGGTGCCATGGATATTTGTAGTGGTTCGGAATCCACTTGAAGCCGTAGATCTCGGTCTCATATGACCGTAGAGCATCAGAGCCCAATCAGACTTCTTCTCACCCACATTATTCCAGAACTGTAAAGGGGCAATTCAGCTCTAGGCACAGTGATGTGGTGCGGTGTAGTAGTAGTAGCCTTAATGCTCACTAGCGGCGCACATTGCAACTGAGACGCGAGTCGGGCACAGTTAATTATAAAAATGGTTGTTTTTTTTTACAAATTACTTTCAATTTTAAGCAAAATTTATTCAAAACTAATTCAATTGATTTTTTTCCCTTGTTTTCTTTACCTTTAAAAATACTAGTAACATTTTTATAGCTTCTAAAAAAATTATTCAGTATTTTATGCCAAAACAAGAAATTTTCCCAAACATGAGTCTGTCATAATTTGGCGAGACTTCAAACATGCGAGCTTTTACCAGACGTGGCAGGAGCTAATATTTTGACGCGGCTAATGGCATCGGCAATGTCTCAGAACGTGCCGAAAGGGAAGTTTCGCTATCTCAAGAAAGTATCTTTTGTTTGAGAGAAGCAAATAAAGTTCGGAACCACAACACGTCACGCTAACGATTATGAGGGAATCAGGATTTATAGGCTGTGGCGTGTATTTAATTTGTCAAAGTTTCCTTCATTTTGAAAATGATTTTCAATACGGCGTGAAATGCTGCATAATACACTTGACGCTAAATAATGATTTTGAATAGCATTACACATCCAAAGAAAAGGAGTATCTCCTAAAATATTTTTATTCAAAGATTAAATAGCCCGCAGTTTAAATTGAATATATTTATAAGATATCGTCATTTTTTCTTCTATAAATCAATTAGAAATCGCGTTATTATCTTTTGCGATATATTACTATCATATCAACTTATTACAAATAAACTGTGGGAATAGAAAATGACCTTCAGTACAATAGTTGTTCTTTTTCCTCTTTTTCTCATTGGCGCGAGAGGCCTGATGGCCACTCGGCTGGCGCTCTGGCATTTGGTGCCATAGGCTTCAGGTTCGAATGTTGGCGGTGGCATGGAGGTTTGTGAGGGGTTCGGAATCCACGATTCCAGTCTAATTAGCCTAAAGTACACAAATGACCGCAGCACGACAAACCAAATCTTCATTGGCGCAACAGTTTCATGGGGGACTGGGGGACTAAGGCATCTGCCTAGTGGCAGTTTTCGAGACAGAAGATGCTTTTTATTTTACTGGTAGGGTTATCATCTCTACACCCTACAGTCAAATGAGACTGGCACCTACAGTTGAAAGTGGATTCCGAACCCCTACAAACATCGACCCCGAAAACTGAGGTACCGAGTGCCGGAGCGCTAGTTATTCGTCCCTCATAGCTCTTTCCTTTTATTATTATTATTATTATCATTATGTTGTTGTTGTTGCTGTTGTTAACGTTGAACATCAGTGGGCTGTGTTGTTTGTCTCAGAAATATAACGCACTTGGTAGGTATTAAACTTATTTAAATTACGATTTGTTTTAAAACGTTTTGGGTATAAATTGTATAAAAACTGCTGTGCTTTTATGATTTTTATAAAAAAAAAAAATAGCAAATTGCATACATGGTGGTTATGTATAGTAATTTTGCTGATGTATGTATCATGTTTCGAGAGATGTAACTTGGAAAGATCGAAAGAAAGAGGTGCAGCCACTTCGGCGCCTTCATTGTTCCACCTCCACCCCCCACATTATAATTTCCGCTGCGGGAACAGTCGAATTCAATGGCTTCACCTCCTCGTCCTAACGCCCCAACTTTCTGGGGGACGCTTCTCTCGCCATCGAGACTCCAGAGATCGTTTTCATTTCATCGTTTACTTTCAGGGTAGTTCACAGTGCCTTACAATGCTCGCACCTTTCCTTTGCATAAATTTACAGGAAAATATTTTTACTATAGCATATATATTTTCTATTACATATAAAAATGAAATATATATATATATATATATATCTTGTATATATAATAAAAAAATAAATGTCCATCATATATCCTACATATTTAATTGTATTATCTAGTAACTGCCACATCCATTAATATAGGGTTTTAAGCCATTTTAAAATGAAATATATTTTTGGCAATAAATATCATAGAATCAAACAGCAATTAAATAGTTACTGCACCTAAAGCTGGTAGGTTATTGACAAGGTATCTTCTTTTGTTCTCAATCAAAAAGAA
The DNA here is from genome assembly GCA_021605095.1 of Caerostris extrusa. Classification (NCBI taxonomy): domain Eukaryota; kingdom Metazoa; phylum Arthropoda; class Arachnida; order Araneae; family Araneidae; genus Caerostris; species Caerostris extrusa. The sequence goes on from BPLR01013864.1 coordinate 41,443, forward strand.
AACATAGAATCAAATATTTTTCTTATATATGAAATGGTTACTTTTAATTAAACCAAAGATGGTTTGTATTCTTTTTACCAAAATCTATACGAATTACGAAAATCTATAGAAAAAATCAAAATGTATACGAAAATCTATAGAAATTTAAAATCAAAATCTATACAAAAATCTATAGAAATTTAAAATCAAAATCTATACGAATATAAATCAAAATTTATACGAAAATCTATACGAATTAAAATTAAAATCTATACGAATAAAAATCAAAATCTGTATGAATTAATATCAAAATCTATACAAAATCCATGAAAATCTTTTGTAATTACGTTTTAATTAGTTAATAATTTGTAATTACGTTTTAAAGTGAACAAGTCATGGTTAAAAAATGATAAGGCAGATCGCTTACTGAAATTCATGATTTAGAAGCCTCTGCATTTCATTTCTTTCCAAAAATTATTTTCTAAATTTTCAGTTTTAATATAAATGTTTATGAGCGCAACTTCTTGTTGACGTATTTGAATTAGAATTGGTCGAACTAAATCAACAAGGTAAAACTCTGCTTTTAAATCTTATTAAATATTAACGAAATGTATAGCTATATAAATTTTCATTTCTGACAAAATGACAAAAAAATAAGACAAGGATAAAAGTAAATTATTTTTACTTTTGTCCTTGATTTTATAATTATTTAAATAGTTTTTTTTTTTTTTTTTTGTAGTGAAAAATGAATTTGTTCATTAATAGTACAGAAATTGTATAAAAATCTCAAAACTTCCAAAAAACTAATTATTTAGAAATATTTTCATTATTCGTATACATTTTGTATAGATTTTGATTTTAATTGGTATAGATTTTGTACTGAGTTTGATTTTTTAAATTATAAATTTTGATAAAAGCACACAATCAAGATTTTATTTAATAAAAAAAACATTTCATAAAGTATTTTATTCTATATTTTCTTTTCTTTGAAAAATTCAATGCAGCAATGTCTTGAAGAACTCGATAAAAGTTTTATGCAATATACGCTGAGGTGACAAAAAGTCATGGGATACCTCTTAATATCGTGTCGGCCCTCCTTTCGCCCGGCGAAGTGCAGCAACTCGACGTGGCATGAACTCAACAAGTCGTTGGAAGTCTTCTGCAGGAATATTGAGCCATGCTGTCTCGATAGACGTCCATAATTGTGAAAGCGTTGATGGTGCAGGATTTTTGGGCACGAACAGACCTCTCAATGATGTCCCATAAATGCTCGATGGGATTCATGTCGGACGATCTAGGTGGCCAGATCATTCGTCGGAATTGTCCAGAATGTTCTGCAAACCAATCGCGAACAGTTGTGGCCCGGTGACATGGCGCATTGTCATCCATAAAAATCCCATCGTTGTTTGGGTGCATGAAGTCCATGAAGGGCTGTAAGTGATCTCCAAGTAGCTGAACATAAGCATTTCCAGTCAATGTTCGGTCCAGTCGCACCAGAGGAACAAGTCCATGGCATGAAAAAACAGCCCACACCATTACGGAGCCACCACCAGCTTGAACAGTGCCTTGCTGTCAGTTTGGGTCCATGGCAAATTCGTTGGGTCTGCGACGCACTCGAACCCTACCATCAACTCTTACCAACTGAAATCGTGACTCATCGGACCAGGCCACGGTTTTCCATTCATCTAGGGACCAACCGATATGCTCACGTGCCCCACGAGAGTCGCTGCAAGCGATGTCGTTCTGTCAGTAAAGGCACTGGAGTCGGTCTTTGCTGGAATAGCCGAAGAAAGCCAAATTTCTCCGCACAGTTCTAACAGACAAGTCCCTTGTATGTCCCACATTGATTTCTGCGGCTATTTGGCGCAGCGTTGCTTGTCTGTTAGAATTTACGACTCTTTGCAGACGTCGCCGGTCTCGGTCGTTAAGTGCAGGCGGTCGACCACTGCGCTGTCCATGGTGGGATGTTATGCCTGAAATTTCCTCTCGGCACACTCTTGGCACAGTGGATCTGGGAATGTTGAAGACCGACTAACGATTTCCGAAATGGCATGACCCATGCGTCTAGCTCCAACTAACATTCCACGTTCAAAGTCTGTTAATTCCCGTCGTGCGGTCATCATCACGTCAAACCCTCTTCACATGAATAACTTGAACAGAAATGAAAGCTCTGCGAAAGCACTGCGCATTTATACCTGTTCTACGCGATGCTACTGCCATCTGAAAATTTGCATATTGCTATCCCATGACTTTTGTCACTTCAGTGTAAAATCATGATGAAAGTAGTAAGGATATCTCCAAGTTTTAGAACCATTTACTGCTGTGGGGATATCTCAAATATATGGTCTATAGCATTACAAAAAAATATGCCTATATAGAACGCGAGTTGAATTTTTAAAATATTACTTTCTGGTGGCAGGATTGACATAATGCTGAAGTTCGATGTCTACTTTGTTATGATGAAAAGCAATGTGCGGTTTTTTTTTAATGAGTCGAAAGAAAAACGTAAACGAATAGAACTATTTAATAAAATATTAGTATATTATAGATATGCATACATATATATTATATTATATTATGATTATATTATATATGCTTGAACGTTCTTTTGGACATGTTATCTATAGTTGAAAAGAGTGCAATTCCTAATACACAAGAACGGTATGTACAGCGAACATGAATTTCAATGACACTAGTATTTATTGGTTATATCGATTATAAGTATTATATATAACAAGAAATATTTCTATATTTCTACTGTCGGCGACTTTTGGAACTATATATTTTTTCCCATCAAATCCACTTGTCCAAGTCTTTAGGCCCTATTACACTCTAAAATTAATCAATTGACTTAGCTGAAGATATTAGAGGACACTGAATACATAATTGTAATGAATAAAATACTACAAAATTGGATTTCGCACGTATAGATTTTAGGTTTAACGTAACTAACACCGTAGATTTAACATAGCAGATCACACCAATTGGAGATCGGAAAACCAAGCTGGAGATTAGTTTGATTTTATCGCTCTGTGGTCATTTTATGCACATTTTAGACTAATTAGACCGGTACCTACAGCTTGACGGGATTCAGAACCCCCTCACAAACATCTATGCCACCGCTAGGATTAGAACGTGAAGCCTGTGGTATCTAAAAGCCAGAGCGCTAGCCAATTGGCCATCAGGCTGCAACAAGCTGGAGAAGAAGGGGGAAAATATCAAAAACAAACTAGCAATGAAACAGAAAAAAATTAATTAACACACACAATATAATGCATGTCATTTTAATTGAAAAAATTAATAGTTTAAAAATCTAAAAACACGCTTTTAGAGTTAATCAAACTAAAAAGTAAAAAATAAGTGTTAACTTAAGAATAAAATGACTGACGAGAAAATGAATGTCACTGTTCTAAAAGAATGGGGACTTTGTATGGCATTTTTAAACTAACTCTGCATTTCGGAATGAAACTAGTGAAAAATTATAACGATTGATATCGAGTACCCCATGCTTTTAGAACTGTGGTATTCATTTTTTCTCGTCAGTCATTTTATTTTTATGTTAACAATTATTTTTTACTTTTAGTTTGATTAACTCTAAAAGCGTGTTTTTTTTCGTGTTTTTAAATTATAATTTATTTTTTACTTTGATTAACTCTAAAAGCGTGTTTTTTAGTTTTTTAAACTATAACAGGTGGGCTGAAACGTTCGTAGGCTGACGCATAGATGGAGCTACTAGTATTAAATCCATATGATTTTTAGTTAGCCATAATCCTCAAAAGACCCGTGTATAAATTTGACAGCTGTTGCACTATTTGTATGTGAGTTATAGCATTTTTAATGAAGCAACTTTTGTTAGTTTGAAAAAATGGATAAAAAGGAATTTCGTGTGTTAATAAATCATTGCTTTTTGGCGAAAAAATACTATTGAAGCCAAGGCTTGGCTTGATAAACATTATTCGGACTTTGCACCAGGAAAAACAACCGTAGAGAAGTGGTTTGCTAAATTTAAACAAAAATAATCATTTAAAGGCGAAATGAGCACCGAGGACGATGCACGCAGTGGACGCCCCAAAGAGGCTGTTACCGACGAAAACATCCAAAAAGTCCACAAAATAATTTCTGATAACCGTAAAAGTGAAGTTGACTGAGATAGCTGAGACCTAAAGATATCAAAGGAACGTGTTGAAAACATCGTGAATGAATATTTGGATATGTGAAAGCTCTGTTCAAAGTGGGTGCCGCGCGAACTCACAATTGACCAAAAACAACAACAAATTGATGATTCTAAGCAGTGTTTGAGCTGTTCAATAGTAATAAACCCGAATTTTTGCGTCGATATGTGACAATGGATGAAACATGGCTCCATCATTTCACACCGGAGTCCAATCGACAGTCAGCCGAGTGGACTGCACGTGATGAACACTAAAAATGCTAAAACTCATATACTAATAGTGCAACAGCTGTCAAATTTATACACGTGTCTTTTGAAGGTTAGGGCTAACTAAAAATCATATGGATTTCATACTAGTATGTGTCAGCCTACGAGCGTTTCAGCCGACCTGTTAATTTATTTTTTACTTTTTAGTTTGATTAATTCTAAAAGCGTGTTTTTACACTATAATATTTAAATGAGGTCCCGGTACGGAGGACTGGAAGTATAGTTCTTACAATAATTTAATTGTGAGTAAAACAAAGGCTAAATGCGAATAGGTCGAGCCAGCCAGGATTCGGTCAGGGAATCACCTGATCCTTAGTCAGGCGCGTTATCCGTTGTGCCACTGTCACACTTAGGTTTGAATGTCTTAGGTACTTTCATTCTACATGAGTTAAATTGCTCTTCATAAGTTAAAACAAAATCACTAATCCTGGCCATCCTAATCATGATGAGATAATAAATTTATCAAAATATTTTATTGTCGTCGGTCCTTGATAAGTCTGCAACGTTTAAATTAAATCTGATATCTTAAAGTGGGGCAAAATCGAGCCCAAAGAGTCACTTACAAACAAACAAACATACAGATGAAATTAATAAAAGCGTATTAAAAATGAATTGATATAGAACTTTAATTGCATTCAATTAATTCATATATATATTCAGATTTAGCATTAACGAAACAAAAAAAAAGGGCTAGTTTAAAGATAAATAAAGAGTTTAAAGATAAATAATTTAAACACGTGATATTTTCATGAACAATACTTAATGTTTATTTACATAAGAGCATTATCTATCTTCCTGTATACCTAGTATATTTTTATCCGACACATCTATGTTAAGTATGCAAATATCTGACATTTCATCGGGGGGACATTTTTTACCGTCGAAACCTTCACTGCTTGTTTTGCTCCTTACTGCGTTTGACAGAGCAACGCGATAAATCAAGTCGAAAGCGCAGTGCAAGTTATAAAAAAGAAAGGCATTCTAAAGTGATTAAGATTGAAATGGTTGCATTTTTAAGTGTGGAATGTGTGCTCATTAAGCAATTAAATTTACACATTGTAGCAGCTTTTTTTTCTTTTTGCTTTCGGAGATTAATTAAATGAATTGATTATTTCACTCTTTAATTCAGCAAATTGCATTCCTTCATTTTGTTGAGGCGTTCCAATACAGGCAAGAAAGTGATGCATTTCTTTTAAAAGATGTTGATATAACGTTTCTATTAACTTATCTCAAGGAATAGAACTCAGAGAATTAATACACGAGAAAATTAATTAAGAAGATTACTTACTTCTTGCCTCTTCAGCGTATAAATAACAATGTCACTCTTTTCTTTAATTAAATTTATTTGCTTATTGTTAAAATTTAGAGTGTGTGTATGTATGTATGTAAATATATGTATATATATATATATATATATATGTATATATATATATATAGAGAGAGAGAGACAGAGAGAGAGGGTTGAGGTTCCATCCGCTGGCGGTTTTGTTGTAGCCACTGTTTTAAAACACGAGGAGACTCGATGACGTTTGTGATATTCAGCCTTTTGCCTCGTGAGCCGGACTACTTGGAGATAGATTTCCGGTTTTTCTCTCATACGATAAGCAAGTTCAGGGTAGTTTCCCCTAAAAGTCCGGAAAGCATCGCCCTCCTTCTTAAGCGACACAGAGCCAAATCGAACTTCTACTATGGGTGCTCCATCACAACAGAGAACTGTCTGATGGCGAATTGGCTAGCTCTGGCTTTTGGTACCAAAAGCTTCAGGTTTGAATCATGGTGGTGGCATGGAAGTTTGTGAGTGGTTCGGAATTCACGTTAAACTGTAAGTACCGGTTTAATTAGCCTAAAGTGTGCAGAGCGACAAAGCAACAAAGCGAATCAACAAACCATCACAACAGGAGCTGCCCCCCCCTCCCTCCTTCCTTGAGAATACACGGGTTCATACTTGATTTAGATGTTGCTATCTATCAAGTGGGATAAGAAACAACACAATAACAGAATCTATAGTACTTTTACATTCAGATTTGGAAACTCAGTTTAAACCATATTTTCTATTAAATATTTTTTTATATACAATACAATAAAATATTTTTCCTATATTATTATATTGTTAATAATATGCAGTTATCATTAAAGGATAAAATAATTTTAAATATGATCAATTCTTAGTTGATCATCGGATTAATTATTTTACGATATTTCGTAGTGCAAAAGTAAACGTGTTTCTAAAAATAGCCATTACTAGATAATGACCTACTTCTATTTATCAAATGAAAGGTTTCTCCAATCGCTTTGCATTTGCGGAACTTTTCAATTAGTTTTCAAAGTAGGCTTTGCAAAAACGAAAGTTCAGTTTCCTCTGGGCGCGACGGATTTTTCCGCTTTTAATTTTTCACTCCCAGAAAGAGAGACGCTTAAACATACAAACAGTCGTTCACGGAAACGAAACTCTATTCAAAATACCGTTTAAAATAGATTAAAGTAGAATTTATCTCTAGCATCTTTGTGTACTACACAATTTTCATTTTATAATGCAGACAACAAGAAAAAAATATGGCACCGTATAATTTATAATAGTGAGACTATAATGGATTAAAGTAGTTTTGCATAATGTAAATAAATGTTAGTCATGCATTTATAAAGGAAGCTTTTGAATATATTAATAGTAATACAGTTATCCCAATTTTGTAAGTAAACAAGAATGTCCTGTAGATTTATTATCCTTTTCATTTAAAATTGATATGAAAAACTATAATGATTTTATGAATTAAAGTTGCTGATTACAAATCTTAAAATTAAAAAGTATTTATTTATAAAATATTGCATGTAAAATATTCTGAAAGTTTTCTTTTAATTTAAAAAATATCACGAATATGATTCTATTCGTGATATTTTATATTTATGGTTACTTCATTTATGTTTCTGAATAAAAAAGTGAAAAGAAACCTAGCATTGAAAATATAGATTCTAACAAATTCAAGCAATGACGTAAAGTATACTGTACATCATAGGAAATTCTTAATTCTATTATTTAATAATTCTATTTCCTATTTTAAACTACTTAATTATTAAACTACTTACTATTTTAAATTCAAGCAGTGATGTAAAGTGTACTGTACAGCATAAGAAATTGGTTTACATTTCATAATTCATATTTCCTATTTGAAATTAATCCTCAGAAAACTTTAATTGAAATATGAAAAAGAATGAATATAATATTTATTTATAATATAATTCTAATCCTATTTATTATATAATTCAAAATTGTTTTGCATTATTGCTTCATGTCATTGCTAGATTTTGTTTGGAATCTGTGTTTTCAATGTTCAATTCAATTTCAATTCTTTTCACTTTTTTAAAATTATTTTTTATTAAATAATTATTTACTAGTAAGTCAATTTGAATAAATAAAAAATATTATAATTATATAATAGTTAAGCTATTATTATTAAATAATTTTCAAAATTAACTGATAAGACAATTTAAATCGATTTCAATAAATTATATTCAACAAATATGTATTTAATTAATTATTAAACAATTATGTGTTTCAATTGAAATGATTAATGACTCTGCATTTGATTAAAAACAGAATTTCAAATATCGTGTCTTTAGATAAACTTTTATTAAGAATGATTTTTTTTAAATAATAAAGAATAAATAAAAAGTGTTACTAAATTAAATTATATGTCAGCATAATATTTATTTTATACAAAAAGACATATTTTCCGTTTTCTTTTCACTGAAGTAAAAATTTAACTTTTATACGAATTTATTTATATATTTATATATTTTTTTCTCCAAATTTATTCATTTATATATATAGTCTAGAATAGAAAAAAATCTTCTATTAAATAAAAGAGTTTCAGTTAAGCAATAGAATGTTTTATTTTTGAAATAAAAATTTTTAAACAAATTGCAAAAAAAGTCTTTTAAGTATTTCAAAATCTGTTAAAAAATTCTCCAATGTTTGTTTTCAAATAGACAAAACTGAAACTACTTTACAATAATGTAAGACATTCGTATATATCATAATAATAAAATTTAAACGAATATTCAATTTTATATTTCTGAAGTTTTAAATTTATTGGACTAAATAAGGGAAGAAATATATTTTCATATTTTTTGTTAAAATTTATTTAAGAAAGAAAAAAAAGCATTAATAATCTTGAGACAGAATATAAGAACTTTCTTATGTATCATCAATTCTAAAAATAAAGTTTTTTTAAATATTAATACTGTTTCTTGTCCTGAATAGTCTAGACTGAGTTGACCTGAATAGCCTTGGCCTTGAACCTAGTAATAAGAATGCTGGAAAGGACCATTTTTCGGATTAAAAACTGGCAGGTGAGCCAAGCCGAGCATTCACGATCTTATGCTAGAGATAAGCCTGATAAATACCCAGACTGGAAAATTCCTCTTTTTTTACGTCCTTTTACTTAAAAGAGGAGAGAAGGGAGGGTGTTGTTTCTTGTCCTACTTGATAGACAGCATTATCTAGATTAAGTCCAAGAGCACGTGTGGTCTCATGGAAGGAGGAAAGGGGAGGGGTAGCTTCTAAAAAAACTTTAGGTGATAATGCAACCGTAGGTAGAAGTTTGATTTGACTGCGTGACGGTGAGAAGAAGGAGGGCAGGGCCCTCATGGAGAACTTTTAGGGGAACTACTCTACATTTGCGTATAGCATGTGAGGAAAAACCCGGAAAACTCCCATCCAGTAGACAAGTAGTCCGACAAATGAGGCAACATGCTGAACATCACAAACGCATTCGAGTTTCTTCGTTTTTTTGGAGCAGTGTCTACAACAATGCCTCCTTCAGGCCCTGAACCTCATTTCTAATGCTCACCAGCAAGGGCACATTGCCACTGATCCACGAGTCGGGCAAAGAGACGGTAAAACGAGGAACCTCATATTTCACTTATCAGTGCCACAAAGATAACATCGTAATTCGGAGGACTTTTAGGGGTAAAAATCCCCACGTGTGTCATGGGAGAAAACCTCTCACCAGATAGCCCAAATCTTGATGCGAGGCACTTTGCACACAATATCACATTCACCGTCGAGTCTTCTAGTTTCACAACAGATGCCACCAACGAATTTGAATTTCAGCTCTCCTGCACATCAGCAACAATTATAACTTCACTGTTTTCGAAGAACAAAATGGGAAACGTGTGGTTACTAATTGCCACCAATTCGTTCTCAAATGTAGACGCAATTTTAGCAAATTTAGTTTCATAAGTAAGTGGTTACAAGCATTGCGTATTCATGAGCCGCCATTAGAGTAATGAAGAAAGAGTATTATTATTTCACATTTTTGTTTATGGGTTTTTATAATTACTTTTACAGATGGAAAATCATTTAGCGATCGAAATTCGTGTTTCTTCCATGTAGTCCTTAATGTGTTATGAGTAATTAAGTGGTTTGATTTTGTGCCTCACAAAAGGGCTATTAATTTCTCTATAGTGTTAAATAAAAATGAATGTAACTATAAGTTGTACCACGTCTACCGTAAATTGAAATCCATATATTACGATTTTTAGGGCGAATAACTTTTATTTAGCACGAAAAATCTACAAAGCCCATTGGTTTTGCGCTCTGGCCTTAGTACCACAGGCTTCAGGTTCTAATCCTGGCGGTGGCATGGATGTTTGTGAGTAGTTCGGAATCCACGTAGGTCCCGGTCTAATTAGCCTAATGTATACAAAAAAATTTGCCTTAAACCAACAAAGCAAACCTATATCTTCAAAAAAAAAAAAAAAAAAAAAAAAAAAACGAATCAAAATCTCAGATTAGATAATTACTTTTCAGAAGACCACTCATATTGCGTCAACCATTGACAGTCAATCGCTTCATGTAGCGATAATTTTTGGTATTCTATTACTCGATATTATATTACTCGTTTCCTATATTTCCTCTACTGTCAGTGGATTAACGCGATGCCTTTGAAACAGAATAGCTCAATCGTCAACGATTCGTTGAGGTCGCTGAATGGGTTAAAAAAAGTCATCTTCGACCACGTCGTTTTGAACAATACGAGCCACTTCCATCAACAACTCCCACCCATTCCGATCGTTTTCAAAGCAGGAGATGTAATGCATGTGGAATTTGGCCTCTAATTCTAATGAGATTTACCCTACGACTCGAAGGGAAGTGGTAGGGTATGAAATGATTTCTTAATGAATTGAATTTATTGACTATGAATGTATAATGTATAAAAATTAAAACAAAATAAAATTTGTATATTTATTTATTAATTGCAGGCATAATACATTGATGAACATTTAACAGAGAAAAAAATTTTGAAAAAGGCAAATTTTGTTGGGAAAAATTTGGAGATTAAAGTCAAGAATTAGAAAAATATTTTTGAAAATTATGGAGTGAATTATGAAAATTTATGAAATAGATTTTTGAACATGAAATGAAAATTTATGGAATAGATTTTGAACATGAAAATGAAAATTTATCAAATAGATTTTTGAACATGAAAATGAAAATTTATTAAATAGATTTTTGAAAATAAATATGAAAATTCATGAAATAGATTTACCTTACCACTAGAATACGGGAGAAAGTGGTAGGATAAATATGACATTAGGGTAAATCTGACTTGACATTAATTCCTTAATGAATTAAAATTAATTGGCTATTAATGCATAAATCTATAAAAATTTTAAAAAAATGAATTTAAATTGTATATTTATTTAATAATTGCAGGTATAATACATCGATGTCCGGTTTTAGGAAGTATCCAATTTCACACAATAAAATTTTTGAAAAAGAAAATTTTGTATCATCATATTAAATATCAATGGAGATTGAAGAATTCTCATTAGAATTATGAAAATTCTTCAAGCATTAGAATTATAAAATTCTTTTCTTCATTAGAATAATGAAAATTCATCGATCATTAGAACTTTGAAATTAATTCTTATTATCCTTAGAATTATGAAATTAATTCTTATTCTCATTAGAATTAAGAAATTCATTTTTGAAAATTCATCAATAATAAGAATTTTGAAAATTCTTAATTTAGAATTTAAAAATTTCTAATTTTTTAAATAGAAATCTATTTTAGAAAAAATTTAAATATTAATCTTTATATATTTAAAATGTTAAACATTGGTATAGTTATAAATTCCGGTTTTTATTAATTAAAAGAGTTTAATTTGTTTGTGAATTTTAATAAAAGAACAAAAAATGAATCCCCTCCAAAACCTTTTCAATTTATATTTCAGTTTTAAGAATTAATAATATCACCCAGCAGTTAAGTCTGTACTGGCAACATCCGATTTATTGTTGCTATATTTTTAATATATATTCTAAACATTATTAAATGTCGCTGATTCGCAGATCTCTTTATACAGACAACACAATAAAATAAACTGAAGAATCCAATAAAAAATAAATCTAAAAAAACGAAAAACGTTTTTGAATTTGATTTTTCAGCAATAAATTTTGGATGTTACAACAAAAGGAACACCACTCGAAATATTTATCATTTATTTTTATTTTTATTTTTTTTCAACTTGTAGCTGAACAACGCAGAATTGAATTGAAGACAGACCCTTCTGCTTGAAGAAAAAAAAAAAAAACGGGAAAAGAGATCGAAAAACTTGGCGTCCAATAATCCACTTCCGCGCTGTCTGGTTTCTGATACCTTTGGGAGGAAAAAGTTTGATCCTTTGATGGTAAAAAGACGCCAAAGAGTCCACATTTCCCGTTTATTGTTCATATTAAAGGAGCAATATGTTTTGACAGCCGGAAGAAAATCATGTCGCATATATCGATCGCTTGCTTTTTTATTAGAAGGTACTTTAAAAAACCAAATTGACTTAAAAATAATCTGGAAAAGTTATCAATGTTTTTAAAATTCTCATTGGAAGGGAAATAATCAGTAACCAATCAGGGTTGCAATTGGATAGTGAATTTGGATAGTGAAATTGGCTACGAATTCGATTCTCATTAGCATAATTATCGAAAATTAAAATTATTTACTAAAAATACATCTTATTAACAATGCTTCAATGTTGTTGATGTATGTTTTTTTCTTATTTCCACCTGGTAGGCATTTAGACCAAACATCTAGACCAAAAGAACCAGTGTGGTCTCATGGAATGCTTGATTTGTCGCTCTACGGCCATTTTTTGCACACTTTAGGCTAATGAGACCGGGACCTATTGTTTAACGTGATTCCAAATCAATAACAAACATACATGTCACCGCCAGAAGTCTGTGATACCAAAGGCAACAGCACTATGGCCTTTGTTAGCAATGGCCATTAGGCATCGGTCTCATGGAAGGAGGGAAATGAGGGCAGCTTCTGTTGGGATGGAGCATCCATAGGTCCATAGGTCCATCCATAAGTCTAGCTTGGCTCTACGACGCTGAAGAAGGAGAGCAGTGCCTTCTGAAAGGAACTACCCAGCATTTGAATATCGTTTGGAAGACAACACGGAAAACTCCCACCAGGTAGTCCGACTCTCAAGGCAGGAAGTTGAACATCCAAACACACATTCCTCAAAGCTGTATATTGAATCTATGCAACAAAAAATTTGAATCTGAAAGTGTGTCTGAATTATTTAATTTACAAATAAATGTGTCCAGATTACTTTAAGAAAACCTCAGGCACACATTAATATATCCTTTCCCTTTTGTGGGAGTAGTATAGAGAATTTACAGTCACGAGTGGTGGGTAAAACTGAGTCTGCCATAAAATACAATGATATTCTTTCGTCTTGTCTAATATTAAGAACGCTTGGAGCTATGTTTGCTCAGTAAACATGACAGTTGAGAATGATGAGAAACTAAAAGCTAAGTTTTAGCAAAATATTCTAATTTATTTTAAGTTTAAAGAGGGGAAGAAACGTGACAAATTTATCTTTCTTTTATTCTTACCACTTCTTAATCTATTTTGACTCTACTTTTTCACTGCTTAACTTTTCTTGCCACTAAATCAACTGAACGAAGTTTGCAATCATGCAGGTTAAAATGTAAAAGAACACTTTAAAAAAATGTCCATTATTGATTTTAATTCAAATTCAAATGATTTATAAGTATTTGTATATTTCATATAAGTTTTAAACATATTTACTAAGTGAGAACAAAATCGATAAATTGTTAATTTTGTGTCTTATTTTGAGAAAGATAATTGCAGCTAGTCTGTGATGGAAAAGTCTTGAGCTTTTTATACAGAAGAAAACAGGGAAGAATCCTACAAAAAGAGTCAGAGCCGTCTGAGTCAACTACGAAAGAGTTACTACCATGAACAATCCATCGACAAGCAATAACGGAAGATCATTGCCTTCCGAAAGTGGTAACTGCTTCACATTTGCATGTCATATGGAAGAAACCAGGAAAACATCCTACCAGCTGTCTGTCTCTATGCGTGAGGCGCTTTATCAATTACAATCATTCTCCTTTCAATTATGATCATTCTCCTTTTCTTGTTCTTTATATTAGCAATGAATATAAAGAACTAGCAATTCTTTAGCAATGAACACAAAGAACAAGCAATTCATTATATCAGCAATGAACCCAAAGAACCATCAATTCTTTATATTAGCAATGAACACTAGCAATTCTTTATATTAGCAATGAACACTAACAACTTTATATTAGCAATTCTTTATATTAGCAATGAACACAATTCTTTATAACAATAACAATTTTTATATTAGCAATGAACAATAACAATTCTTTATATTAGCAATGAACAATAACAATTCTTTATATTAGCAATGAACAATAACAATTCTTTATATTAGCAATGAACACAAAGAACTAGCAATTTTTTTTATTAGCTAAGCTTTTTGCTATTTCCAATAAATCTTTTTTTTTTCTTTGTGTTCATTGTGATATAAAGAATTGCTAGTGTTCATTGCTAATATAAAAGAATTGATGGTTCTTTGTGTTCATTGCTAATATAAAATATTTTTAATGTTTATTGCTAATATAAAGAAGTGATGTGTGTTGTATAAGTTTTTAATACACGTCGAGTAGGAGAATGCAAGGACACCCTTTGAAATGTTTTTGTTCGCCATTCTGTTCCTCATAGACCAACATCCCAGCAGTCCATTTAGAAGAAACAAACACCTCTCCCCAGAGCCACTCTAAAACAATTTCCGACAACGGCTTCAGCTTCCAGATGGTAGGGGAAATGGCTGGAGAACTTGGGTACACAAACCCCATTTTATCCACGACAGAGGAAGATAGGGCACTGTTTGATCAGCAAACACTACACGAGAAGTCGTATTATAAACCCAGATCTGTCCCCTCTCAAGTTTTTCAGCTTCGGATTATTAATCTTCCGTCGGAAATATTTCATTTTCTGCTATTATTATTTTTTAAAAAAATATTAGATAACGTTAGGGCTACTGAACTTTTATTTAATAATGTGTAGTAGGAGTGAAGAGCACAATCTGTTGTCTGGATATTTAATAATGCTTTATCTTCTGTGGGCATAGAGGCTGACTTATGTAATTATTCTGAAGTTCAGTACTCTTTTTGAGGGTATTTGTGTCTGAAAGGGCTCTTGTCTGGGAACAGAAAAGGTAAAGGCTAGACTTTTTTTTTTCCTTTGACATTCAAATAAAAATATACTAATTTTTTTTTTAAATCTCAGTCGTTTACAATTATTATGACGTGTAGCCTGAAAAAAATCTTTCTTTGAGCAAATTTTTGTTTGGTTTGTCGCTCTAAGATCATTTTGTGCACACTTTAAGCTCATTAGACCAGACCTACAGTTTAACATGGATTCCGAACCACTCACAAACATCCATACCACCGCCAGCATTCGAACCTGAAGCCTGTGGTGCGAAAGACCAGAACTCTAGCCATTGGCCATCAGGCCGCCTTATTTTTTAGAGATATATGAAAAAGTAATGTCTGTCTATGGCAAATATTTTGATTATGTATTAGTTTTTTTAATGAAACAAATGCTTTTTTAAGAAAACTCCCTGCACTACTTAAGTTTAATAAGTAATAGATCCCTTCTAATTTGTAGGGCATTTTACCACTAAACTTCACTGTCCTCGAGCTAGTTGCGTGGTTTTCTCCTTCTATTGACTAACATGCAAGACAAATAAGGAGTGAGTCGTTCACAGAAATATCCGCTGGGAAGAAATCCTCCCGACTTCATTCCCTTTGGGAGAGACTAGGGCAAACACTGCTGTCGAAGAACTTGGCTGCCCATCTCATTCAATAAGCAGTGAGTGACTCTTAAATGGTGGGGCATGTCCTTCAATAAAGTATGACGTATTTCTTATATATACTAAATCATTGCTAGTATTTGAAAAATTAATACGGAAAGCTTTATTTAACCAATACGAACTTCAACTATTATGAAGAAGTTTTATTCTTTAATGGGTAAATTTGCGATTTTAGATCCGAAAAATAAAATCATTATTCATTTCACAATAATCATGCGGTGATATTTCTTCTACTTCTTCTAATTATTTGGCTTCTATAAAACCACAAGTCAAATCCAAAATACTTTCCAATACTATATATGCTAACATTATAATTAAACTATAATTTTATTTACATGTGAAACAAATATTGTGTTAATTCAAAAGTTTGTTTAAATTAAATTTCCAATCAACAGCATAATGTTGAATACAACAATGGATCAATTTATAAAAAATCATTTAAAATATAAGAATTGTTTGTTTCTTGCCCCACTTGGTAGACAGCAACATCTAGACCAAGTACATAAATCCGTGTGGTCTCATGGAAGGAGGTAAAGTGGGACAGCTTCTGTTGTGACGGGGCACCTGCAATTAGAAGTCTGACTTATTTCCGGTGAAGGAGGCAACCGGTTCCTTTCGAAAGGAATTTTAGAGGAAACTACCTCGCATTTGCGTATCGTATGGGAGAAGACTCCCACCAAGTAGTCCGAGAAACGAGGTAAGATGCTGAACATCCCTAACGCCATCGAGCCTCCTCGTTTTCTGAAACAGTGTCTACAACAAAGCCGTCAGTAGAATTTAATCTCAGTCCTAATGCTGATCAACGGCCCGCGTTGAAACTGCGCCACGAGTCGGTCATGTATAATTAAAAATCCCTTATTAAATGCACATATATAATACATTGATCTTAAAAGTGAACGAACAAAGATATCTATTTAAGCTTTTAAGACGAGATTCAGGTCAAGATGTCTTCTTACGTAAAGGATATTATTAAATACTATACGAAAATGGACCATTACATGAATTCATAAATGATTTCTATAAAATATTAACTTCCGGTATAACTCATGCTTTACATTCATGCTTTATTTTGAAATGCAAATACTCTAACGCTTATTTTGGTAGAATGCTTGTAAATCTAAAATAGCCATATGATCAATACAATATTTGATAAATTTATAAAATTCATTTAATATACACTGAAGTGACAAAAGTCATGGGATACCTCTTAATATCGTGTCGGCCCACCTTTCGCCCGGCGAAGTGCAGCAACTCGACGTGGCATGGACTCAACAAGTCGTTGGAAGTCTTCTGCAGGAATATTGAGCCATGCTGTCTCGATGGACGTCCATAATTGTGAAAGCGTTGATGGTGCAGGATTTTGGGCACGAACAGACCTCTCGATGATGTCCCGTAAATGCTCGATGGGGGATTCATGTCGGGCGATCTAGGTGGCCAGATCATTCGTTGGAATTGTCCAGAATGTTCTTCAAACCAATCGCGAACAGTTGTGGCCCGGTGACAGGGCGCATTGTCATCCATAAAAATCCCATCGTTGTTTGGGTACAGGAAGTCCATGATTGGCTGCAAGTGATCTCCAAGTAGCTGAACATAAGCATTTACAGTCAATGTTCGGTCCAGTCGCACCAGAGGACCAAGTCCATGCCATGAAACAGCCCACACCATTACGGAGCGACCACCAGCTTGAACAGTGCCTTGCTGACAGTTTGGGTCCATGGCTTCGTGGGGTCTGCGCCACACTCGAACCCTACCATCAGCTCTTACCAACTAAAATCGTGACTCATCGGACCAGGCCACGGTTTTCCATTCATCTAGGGACCAAACCTATATGCTCACGTGCCCACGAGAGTCGCTGCAAGCGATGTCGTTCTGTCAGTAAAGGCACTCGAGTCGGTCTTCTGCTGGAATAGCCCAAGAAAGCCAAATTTCTCCGCACAGTTCTAACAGACAAGTCCCTTGTACGTCCCACATTGATTTCTGCGGTTATTTGACGCAGTGTTGCTTGTCTGTTAGAATTTACGACTTCTTGCAGACGTAGCCGGTCTCGGTCGTTAAGTGCAGGCGGTCGACCACTGCGCGGTCCATGGTGGGATGTTATGCCTGAAATTTCATACTCGGCACACTCTTGACACAGTGAATCTGGGAATGTTGAATTCCCTAACGATTTCCGAAATGGCATGACCCATGCGTCTAGCTCCAACTAACATTCCGCGTTCAAAGTCTGTTAATTCCCGTCGTGCGGTCATCATCACGTCAAACCTCTTCACATGAATAACTTGAACAGAAATGAAAGCTCTGCGAAAGTACTGCACATTTATACCTGTTCTACGCGATGCTACTGCCATCTGAAAATTTGCATATTGCTATCCCATGACTTTTGTCACTTCAGTGTATAATTACAATTGCATTATTAAATGTAATTATATAAAACATTAATCGCAAAAACTTAACAAACAAAGATATCTATTTAAGCCTTTAAGGCAAGAATCAGGTGAAGAAGTCTTCTCGAGTAAAAGACATCATTAAATGCTATTCGATAATGAATCATTTCATATAAATGGTGCCTATAAAATATTAATTTTAGTATATTCCTGCCTTGTCTTGAAGTACGAATAGCCTAGTGTTTATTCCTGTGTGACACTTGCATATCTAAATCTAACCATAGTTAAAACATAATTTCTAATTTAATATTTATCAATGTTTAATCTATAAATAATTTTCTATTTCTCTATAAAGCCTCAAGTAGCAACAAATTAGTTTTTAATAATTTTAAAGTATACGAAATTATATTTAAAACGAATTTTTTCAAATCTCGAACTTATTCGAAATTAATTCCTTATTATTTAAAAGTAAAATATTTTTTATATGAATATTTTAATATGAATAAAGCAATTGTGAAATTAACCATTATTGAAAATTAAATAGTTTCTCTACGATAAAGATTATGAATAATGGAAAGTTTTTAATTTTTTCTTGCAGAATTTAATAATTATATGGATATTAGGATGAATATTATGGATATTATTTGAATTATACGGACTTCATGGATATTATTAGAATTATATGGATTTATGTATATTAGATTTATCTTATTAGATAACAGCATAATTTCAGCATTTTTTACCTCATATTTTGAAACTGTTTGATTTGTCTATTAAGATACTCTAAAATATCAGAAATTTTTAAAAAGGTAAAAACATTGTGCTTAAAAATTACTTAAAAATTAATATTATTATTAATAAATATTAAATAATTAATTTATGTTATTATTAATAAAATTAAATAATTAATTTAAATTAATATTAATAAAAATTAAATAATTAAGTTAATATTAATAAAAATCAATTAAAACTAATATTATTTTTTAAATATTACATATTTAAAAATATTGTACTTAACAATTACTTTCACATAATTCCTAAATATATTCACTTTCAAAGTTTTGTCATTTAAAAACAAATTTTGATAAATAAAAAAATTGTTCTTTCATTGGACTTTTTAAAAATTGGACTTTTTATTCATAGAAATTTATGATACGTAAAGAAGAACAGCATAGGTAATTATACTAAACAAGAATCGATATCATTTAGAGTTATTTTATTTAAAGCAAATTCTATTTCATAATCATTCCCAAGCAAGCAATTATTTATTAAAAGAATACCATAATTTCTTAATCAGGCACAGGAAAAAAATTAACTTCAGTTTTGAAAAAAAAGAATCACAAAAATTTTCGAAGGACGCCTATATTATAATCCTAAAGTAATTTTTTTTTTTGATTTAAACAAATCAATGTCTCTACTGTCACAAAAATGTCAACATAAAAAAAAAAAAAATCTAGAAACTAAATTAAATGAATTTGCAATCCGGGCTATGTTTGCAAATAAAAAAGAATTGCAAAAATTTTGCTGCTGTTGAAAACTGATTGAAAAAACTTTCGAGATATTTAAAGCGATTAACTATTTTTTTTCACAGCCGAGGAATGCTTACTTAAGCTATCACTGTCTATCAAAGTGATAATAGCGCTAAAGTAAATATTTAGTTCACGCTTTATTATTCCCATGTCGATATCAAACACTTCTTTAAAGATTACGCATTTGCGTAATTATAGTGTGCACTTTTTTTTTTTTT
Organism: Caerostris extrusa; assembly: GCA_021605095.1. NCBI lineage: Eukaryota > Metazoa > Arthropoda > Arachnida > Araneae > Araneidae > Caerostris > Caerostris extrusa. Next base: position 61,196 of record BPLR01013864.1, read on the forward strand.
TTTATTCTTGTGGGCAAGATCAAATAACAATAATGTTTGTTAAAAAACATGTTTTAATGATGATTATTTATTTATTAGGCGAATCACGACTTGAACATTTGCATTTCTCAAAAATGCTTTAAAATATTTCTTTTTTATCTAATGAATGTTCTCCATATATGATGGATGTGGTATAGTGCCATGAGTATATCGCTCTTATTACGTCTGTTATTAGGAACTTGAGTTATAACGTCATCAGTCTGCTCTTTATAACGACAGTTTCCTAAGAATTTCAATTGTGATATCACTACATAGGACATTTCAGTGAAAAGCTTTAGATGGATAAATTGTGGTTTATTATTTGAAAATTTCTTGAAGCCATGTACGTCATCTGGTGCTATAGCGTTATCAATGTCATTTTTAAAACGTCAGTTGTGACGCCATCATATGGCATTTCACAAAAGTTTTAATATTTGGTTTTCTATAATGCATGCACGTCATCTGGTGTTATAACGTCATCAATATGTCGTCAGTTGTGACGTCCCCACATATGACATTACACTTGTCTTCAGATGGATAAATTGTGGGTTATTATATGAAGCCACGGTGCCATCTAAAGCCATCTTTATCTGGTATTACAATATCATCAGTCTGTCGTTTTGTAACATCAGTTTTTAGGAACCAGGTTAAGCTTTTAGGAAATAGGTACGTGATCTGGTATTATAACTTACCTTCTTATAACGTCAGTTTTTAGGAACATCAGTTTTGACGATGTTGCATATGGCACTGCACATAAAGACTTTAGATGGATAAATTGTGGGTTATTATACAAAAATTTTCTTGTTATAATATGATCAATTTGTCGTTTCAATAACTTCAGTTTTTAGAAACCAAGAAACCAGATTTTTAGGAAAATAGGTTCATGATACGGTATTATAACTTCACCTTCTTATAACGTCAGTTTTTCAAGAACATCAGTTGCGATGTCACTACGTATGAAAATAGAGTTAAAGGCTTTAGATTGATAAACTGTGGTTTTATTATTTGAAATTTTCTTTAAGCCAGATACGTTATTTGGTGTTTTAATGCCACCAGTCTGTCGTTTTTACTATAATAAAATAAGTTAAAGTTTTCTTTAAACCAAGTACATTATCTAAAGCAAATTCCACAGACTTCCATCAGTTCAAAAACACAACGTGCAACTGCCCAAGGCACTAAATATTAATGAATTAAAGATGTAAACTATAATCTGAAGGGATAACACATATCTGATATCATTTACGAGTAAAGTAATACTAAAAATACCATCTCGGCTCTTTTATTTAAAGGAATGTCACAATTCGAATACTACGTTTGAATCACACTTGAAGATCTAAAACAATAATCTCAGCAAAATCTCTGTATAAAAAACACAAACTAAGATCTCGACAAGGTATAAGTGACCAATTAAGGTCTGATTCTAGTTCAACCACTCCTAATACCATCTTTGTTCGACATTCTGTATACCGGAAACAAGCAGATTACGTATGTAAGCCCCTCCAATAACCTTCCCTAATATAAGGATTACATAAGAAAACGATGGCTGTTGAAGCCATAACCATCTTCGTTTTTTTCTTCTGCAATATTAAGATGTCGCAGTCTGTTCTTACCCTTATTAGAGTCAGGGCACGCCAACGTCTTTTCCGAGAACCGTCCTAGACCGAGTGATTAAGGAGATGTGGCTTTTTAGACAAAGACAAGATCTTCTTTTGGAACATTTTTCAAGTCTTTGGGATCATAAATTCTTATTGCACGTAATCAGGAATGCTCGATTAATCACAGGGAACGAAAATCGATTTGTAAGGTCGATTTTTGGCGTTAGGGATGGGGGAAAAGGAGCCAATGAAGTGCATGGGAACAATATGTTTTCCTTCATTCTTGAATTGAGACGGTGCGATAAGAGCTTGAAGCTGTCAAGATGAAGAATGGATGTCATATGGCAATAGAATAACTTCAATGTAATTTATTTGGTTTCCAAGTTTACTTTTTATTTGAATGAAAGAATTGCTGTCAAATAATATCAATATAAAAGAAACTTGATAAAGAACTTAGAACTTTCTTAAAAATAAATTTAGAGCACGAACAACTTTAATGGATCATAAACAACTTTGGAGGATGAACATTGACAATTTTATGAAGAGAACATCCTTTAAGAGTTAAAACCGTGCAATAGAGAAAAATAAAGACCACCAAATAGACTTTTAAAATGCAAAAAAAAAAGAAAAGGTTTAAATAAGTATACTAGTTTCACATAAAAACACTCTATCATAATCTATTATACAGAGTGTTTCATGTTGTAGTGTCATTGTTGATACTATTATGTTGATTCTATTCATGTTGATACTATTGTGTTGGTGCTAATCATATTGATACTGTTATGTTGATTCTACTCCATGTTGATACTATTGTGTTGGTGCTAATCATATTAATACTATTATGTTGATTCTATTCATGTTGATACTATTATGTTGGTGCTAATCATATTGATACTATTATGTTGATATATTCATACAGATACTATTCAAGGTATATTGATACTATCCATGTAGATACAATTATGTTAATACTATTCATGTTGATACTGTTATGTTAATACTATTATGTTGATACTATTCTATTCATACTATTCACATTTATACTATAATATTGATATTATTATGTTGATACTATTCATATTGATACTATTATGTTGATGCTATTCTATTCATACAATTCATATTGATACTATTATACCTCATTTAACCAATACCTATAAAACATTAAAAAACCTTGCCTTTTTATCTATAGACATATTGTTGTTGTTCGCATTGTTCGTTGTTCGTGATCAACCCAATTGATGTTCAAGAAAATAACCCCTTGCTAGAATTTTCCCGCTTTCTCTTAGAATCGAAAAGACGTAAACGTCATAATCCTCGACGCGATGTGGACAGTCTGCAGAGAAAACAATGATCTAAATGAGGCTTTGTTTCTGCTTCCACATCATGTCATTTTCTCTGCTTCGATATTAATGGCTCTAATTTTTAAACAACTTCGTATGCTTATAATAGTTAAATAATATACACTTCTTCTTATGGGCTTTAGTCATAATTAAAAATTAAGTTTAAAACTGTGTGTTCTTTCCACAAAAAT
>BPLR01013866.1:0-55283 GCA_021605095.1 Caerostris extrusa
ATTCGAGTTCCGACGGAGACGTGGATGTCTGTAGCTTTTTCGAAATCCACTTAAAGCCGTAGACTCCGGTCTCATATAACTGTAGGTCCTCACAAAACCAAGTCCGACAAATAACCCACATCATTCATGAACTGTATAGGGACAACACATCTCTAGGTACAGTGATGTGGTGTGGGTGGGGGATGTAGTAGTAGTAGTTGTAGTAGAATACTCACTAGCGGCTGTTGAGCCACGAATAGGGTTGATTTTATAATGAAATTGGAAAAATAATACTATAGTACATTTGCATACTAATATGGCAATGGTAAAATATATGATTAATAAATAATTCTAAAAATTTAAATAAGATGTTACGAGGATTCAATGATTTAGAAGATCTTCCTTGATACATTACTTTTAAAAGTTCTAACAAATTAACGCAAAAATTCATTAAAAAAAACGATAATTACAAGACGGAACATTTATGAATCAAATTAACTTCATCTGATAAAAGAATCTAACGCATATATGAAAGATTATTTAAGGGTATAAAAAAGAATTGCTAAATAATGTAAATCCTTTTATATCTCAGCTACATAAAGAAGACTAGAAGAGTATTGTTAAATATTCTGCCGACCAAAAAAAAAAAAAAAAAACTCTGAAGCTAGACGTAGCTTTTATACTTCTTTCAGTGGAAAGATATCGGTACGGAAGAAAAAAGATGATCTCGAAGGTTACGCATTTAATGCGTCCTAATTTGTCGTCATCGATTCATTTACAAATTAATGAGGTTTTTGCGCAAATCTCATTTCTTGGCGTTTTTTCCCTCATATTAAATCATATAAATTTCCATGGCCAGCTAATTAAAAGAATTTTTGCTTACTTTTTTCTTGATTACGTTTCTTCTCTTTAAGTAAGTACAGTCTGCTTTTTTTATTATTATCACTTTGTTTTCATTAATTTTTCCAAGAAGGAGCAAATAAATTGGAAGTTTCGATTTCTTAGAGACTAGAAGATTCGGTTATAAAGAAGTTATATTTTTTATAACAGGGATTAGGAGAATCTAAAGTTTAAGGCTCGAGGTCGTCTATTCTCATTTTAAGAGTTCCAGTTTATACTGCTTGTAATTATAAGAGCTGCTATTTATTTTGTTAATCTCTGTTTGCGAATGTTATTAAAACAAAGTAAGCTTTAGTTTTCGAGAATGTTTTGATGTGATTTTGTTTGCTTGTTTTTGGTTTCGGTGTTGTGAAATTTTTAACATTCTTAATGTCATCACCTAATTAAAATGTCTTTTTTTTTTTATCTGTGATAATTTCTTTTAAATTAAAAAGTCGTTACAAAATGTTTGTTTATTTTTTGATGTAGAATATTTAAATTTCGGTTTTTATTTTGTTGATAAATTTAATTAAATTATTTTTTATAGTTTTATAAAATATTTCTAATTAATATATTTTTTTATTATAATATATTATTAAAATGACGTTTTGAAAATTTTAATTATCATTATTAATAATATGGGCCTGATGGCTCGGTGCCACAGGTTTCGTGTTGGAGTTCCGGCGGTGCCATGGTTATTTGTAGTGGTTCGGAGTCCACTCTAAACCGTAGGTCCCGGTCTAATAAGATCTTAGAACGTTGCGTTGGTATTGTTACTCCGCATCAGTAGCTTATCTTCAAGCTACATGCAACTCCTGGTTAGTGCTAAGTAAGTAACGTTGGTACGGCGCTTGCCTTAAGGCATCAAAGAGAATTGTCTAAGTGTTTGCCAGCTGCATTAGATAAAAAAATATCACAATGATAAAATGGATGATTAATAAAAAATTCTAAAAATTGTGGCGTTGAATAGGATGTTACGATGATCCAATGATTTAGAAGATTTTCTTGATAAATTAATTTTAAAAGTTCTGACAAATTAACACACAAATGCATAAAAAAAATACAATAATTAAAAGACGAAATATTCACGAATCAAATTTAACTTTATCTCATCAAAAGAATCTAACGCTTATAAGAAAGATTATTTAAGATTGTCAATAAAGAATAGCTAAATGATGTAAAACCTTTTATACCTCAGCTGCATAAAGAAGAGTGGTGTATTGTCAAATAATTCTGACACTTTGCTAACAAAGACTGCTGAAGCTAGAAGCAGCGTTCATACTTTTTCAGTCGAAAGATGTCGGCAGGGAACAAAAAGATGATCTCGAAGGTTGCGCATTTAATGCGTCCTAATTTGTCGTCATCGATTCATTCCCAAATTAATGAGGTTTTTGCGCAAATCTCATTTCTTGGTTGAGTTTTTTTTCCTCGTATTAAATCATATAAATTTCCATGGCCAGCTAATTAAAATAAGTTTCGCTTACTTTTTCTCAATTTGGTTTCTTCTCTTTAAGTAAGTACAGTCTGTTTTTTCTTATTATCACTTTCTTTTTATTAATTTTACCAAGAAGGAGCAAATAAATTGGAAGTTTCGATTTCTCAGAGACTAGAAGATTCGGTTATAAAGAAGTTAAATTTTTTTTATAACAAGGATTAGGATAATCTGAAGCTTAAGGCTCGAGGTGGTCTATCCTCATTTTAAGAGTTCCAGTTCACTGCTTGTGATTATAAGAGCTGCTATTTATTTTGTTCATCTCTGTTTGTGAATGTTATTTAAAAACCGAGCTTTCGTTTTCGAGTTTGTTTTGATGTGATTTTGTTTACTTGTTTTGGTTTCTGTGTAGTAAAATTTTTAATATTCTTCCTGTCATCACTTAATTAAAAACTCTTTTTTTTTTTTCTTATAATTTCATTTTTAAATTAAAAGTCTTTAAAAAAGGTTTATTTATTTTTTATACAAGATATATAAGTTTCGGCTTTTATTTTATTGAAAATCCTTTCAGTTGATTTAATTAATTTTTTTGCAACTTTATAAAATGTTTCTATTATATTATTTTTAATATAATATAATATTTTATTTTTTATAATAATAATTTTATTATAATATATTTTTATGATAATTTTCAATATAATTCCTTATAATGACGTTTTTTTTGAAATTTTAAGTATCTATATTAATATCATGGACCTGATGGCTGAGTGACAAGCGCTCGCTGCCACAGGTTTCGTGTTCGAGTCCCGCGGTGCCATGGATGTTTGTATTGGTTCAGAATCCCCTTTACGTCCTAGGCCCCTGTCTCATATGACTGTAGAGCGTCACAGAGTACAGTCAGACTTTTCATCCACATCATTCCCATACAGTTTAAGGAAATCTCAGCTTTAGGCTCAGTGATGTTATGTGGTATGATGTGTAGTAGTAGTAAAATACTCACTAGCGGTCGCACGTTGCCACTACGCCACTAGTCCGGTTGACTTTATAATCTGACTGGAACATGATAATATGTCATTATTACATACTATATAATATCACAATGATAAAATAGTTGAATAATGTAAAATTTTAAAAATTCTGGCATTGAATAGGATGGTATGAGGATTCAATGTTTTAGAAGATTTCCGTGATAAATTATTTTTTTAATTTTTCAACAAAATAACGCACAAATTCTTCAAGGCAAATACAATCAGTACCGGTTGACACATTCATGAATCAAACTTAACTTTATCTGATCAAAAGAATCTAATGCTTATGCGAAATATTATTTAAGGGTGTCAATAAAGAATTGCTAAATAATATAAATCCTTTTATATCTCAGCTGCATAAAGAAGACTAGAAAAGTATTGTCATATAATTCTGACACTTTGCTGTCAAAAAAAAAAAAAAAAAAAAAAAAACCTGAATCAAAGAAGCAGCGTTCATACTTCTTTCAGTTGAAAGATATCGGCAGGGAACAAAAAGATGATCTCGAAGGTTACGCATTTAATGCGTCCTAATTTGTCGTCATCAATTCATTCCCAAATTAATGAGGTTTTTGCGCAAATCTCATTTCTGAGTTGAGTTTTTTTTCCTCATATTAAATCATATAAATTTCCATGACCAGCTAATTAAAAGAATTTTTGCTTACTTTTTCTTAATTCCGTTTCCTTCTTTTAAGTAAGTACAGTCTGGTTTTTTTTTTTGTTATCACTTTCTTTTTATTAATTTTACCAAGAAGGAGCAAATAAATTGGAAGTTTCGATTTCTCAGAGACCAGAGACTAGAGATTCGGTTATAAAGAAGTTATATTTTTTTATAACAAGGATTAGGAGAATCTAAAGCTTAAGGCTCGAGGTCGTCTATCCTCATTTTAAGAGCTCCAGTTTACTGATTGTAATTATAAGAGCTGCTATTTATTTTGTTAATCTCTGTTTGCGAGTGTTATTAAAAACAAAATAATCTTTCGTTTTAGAGTTTATTTTGATGTGATTTTGTTTATTTGATTTGGTTTCAGTGTTGTAAAATCGGTGGTGTTTAACATTCTTCCTGTCTGCACTTAATTAAAATGCCTTTTTTTGGCTTTGATAATTTCGTTTTTAAATTAAAAAGTCTTTAAAAATGTTTAATTGTTTTTTTATATAGGTTATTTAAATTTCGACTTTTATGTTACTGAAAACTTTTCAGTTCATTAAAAGTAATTTTTTTTGCTACTTTATAAAATGTTTATAATTAAAGTATTTTTATTGCAATACATTTCATTATAATGACGTTTTTAAAAATTTTAAGTATCTATATCAATAACATGGGCCTGATGGCTGGCACTTCGTGTTAGGTTTCGTGTTTGAGTCTATGCGGTGCCATGGATGTTTGTAGGGCTTCGAAATGCACTTTAAGCCGTAGGTCCCGGTCCCATATGACTGTAGATCGTCACAGAATCCACCCAGACTTCTCACCCACTTCAGTCCAAAACTGTATAGGGACAACTCAACTCTAGGCACAGTGATGTGGGGTAGTAGTAGTAGAGAATACTCACTAGCGACCGCACGTCGCCACTGAGTCACGAGTTGGGTTGATTTTATAATGTGATTTTAAAGATAATACTATGGTATTAAAAATGCTAAATAATATCATTTCTAAAAAATTGTGACATTCAATAGGATGTTACGAAGATCCAATGGTGTAGAAGATTTTCTTGATCAATTACTTTTAAAAGTTCTATCAATTTAATACACAAAAACTTCAAGAAAAATAAGTTAATTACAAGACGAAACAATCATGAATCAAAATTAACTTCATCTGATTAAAACAATCTAATACTTCTAAGAAAGATTATTAATAAATAAAGAAATGTTAAATAATGTAAATCCTTTTATATCTCAGCTGAATAAAGAATACTGGAGTATTGTCAACTAATTCTGACACTTTGCCGACCAAAACACCTCTGCAGCTAGACGTAGAATCTTTCAGTTGGAAGATATCGGCGGGGAACAAAAAAGATGATCTCGAAGGTTACGCATTTAATGCGTCCTAATTTGTAGTCATCGATTCATTTCCAAATTAATGAGGTTTTTGCGCAAATCTCATTTCTGAGTTGAGTTTTTCCTCATATTAAATCATATGAATTTCCATGGCCAGCTAATTAAAAAGAATCTTTGCTTACTTTTTCTTAATTCCGTTTCTTTTCTTTTTAAGTAAGTACAGTCTGGTTTTTTATTATCACTTCCTTTTTATTAATTTTACCAAGAAGGAGCAAATAAATTGGATGTTTCGATTTCTCAGAGACTAGAAGATTCGGTTATAAAAAAGTTATATATTTTTTATAACAGGGATTAGGAGAATCTAAAGCTTAAGGCTCGAGGTCGTCTATCCTCATTTGAAGAGTTCCAGTTTACTGCCTGTAATTATAAGAGCTGCTATTTATTTTGTTAATCTCTGTTTGTGAATGTTATTAAAACAGAGTAAGCTTTCGTTTTCGAGATTGTTTTGATTTAATTTTGTTTACTTGTTTTTGGTTTCGGTGTTGTAAAATTTTTAACATTCTTCCTGTCATGATTTAAATAAAATTTTTTTACCCTGTGATAATTTCGTCTTTAAACTAAAAATCATTAAAAAATGTCTTTTTTTTTTTGGTATAGAAATTTAAGTGTCGGCTTCTATTTTACAAATTCTTTTTCAGTTGTTTTAATTAAATTTTTTTTGTAGTTTTGTGAAAATGTTTCTATTTAATATATTTTATTATAATGACGTATTAAAATAAAAGATTTATATTTTATAACAGCATATAAATCTGTTTTTGCTTTTGAGTGATTTAAAATTAACAGATTCAGTTTTTGAACTAACTGCTATTAAGCTTGCATTCTTACGTTATATCATAACTATAGCTTGGTTCCTTTTCTGATAATTTATTAAAGACTTAATTTTCTCTTTAGGTACTCAATTTTTATCCTCAGCTGTATTCCATTTCTTTATATTCCTAATCTGTTAAACTTCATTTTGATAATATGAATTAAAAAAGACTCTGAATTCTTATTTCTCTGCTAATTATATTTGAATTTTGACTACACTTTGCGAGGCCTCCGGAATTGGTACTCATGCAAGGTATTCACACAATACCATTTATGCAGGGCAAGAATCCTTGCTCGCGGAGTACATAAAATTTGCCTAGGTTTAGTTGCTAACTAGCCAATTGGCCATCATACTGCTTTTGGATAAGAGTCTTTAGGCCACTTGAATGTTTCTCCTGAAATTCGGAAGGGGAACTATTGCCAGCATGCCAGAGATTGGATGGTTACTTTTTCAATAAGTCTGTAAATCCTTAGTTTCAACTTGATGTCAATGTAATCATTAGTTTCGACTTGAACCTGTGGCCTGTGGTTCCAAAGGCCAGAGAGCTAGCCAATTGGCCATCAAGCCACATAATTTTCCTAAGGAACTACACATTTACAATGCATAGTTTATGAGAAAGTGGAAAAAAAAATTATGACCTTTCAACTGCTGATCAGGAAAACAGTTTTATTGATATAATGTTATCAGAAAAAGAAAAAGATTTAAGATAATGAAAATAAAAATAAAATCATATTTTTAGGTCTATTTGTGGTTATGTTTAAAGAGCGAGATGGAAGATAGGTGTGTGTGTGTGTTATACGATTGAATAGCCTGTTATTGGGTTTGCGCTGCTTGTAACTATCGGCAATCTTTGCATAGCTACAGTTTGATAGTTATTGTATTCGTGAATATTGTGAAACGTATTTTATCTATGTTTGATGTAGTGACAATGCGTTAAAAATGTGATCAAGCACATATACATATACAACATCTTCATACAGCACATCGTCATTCCTATACAAACACATTCATAAATTGGATAAAGGTCACGTTATCTATATCTGAAACCTTTAGATTTTTTCCTATGAAGACATTTGAAAGTATATTGAATATAGGTATTGCTAGTATATCGAATCGCAGCTCCTACTGATGCGTTCTGGCCCAATGGAAACGGGCTCAGCTAGCTTGAAAGAGGGATGAGGTTTAAATTTATTGGTGACATTGCTTTAGTTACTGCTTTCAGAAATGAGATTCAATGGCGATTGTGACAATGTGTGCAAAACTTCTCGCATTGATAATAAGGCTGCCTGGCGGGGAGTTTTCTTCTATACGACACGCAAGCACGGATTAATTACCCGTAAAACTGTAAATCAACCAAAACCCGTTGGTGGGCCGTTAATTTTATACATGAGGAACACAGATATTCCACCCCTCGACTTTATTACTGGTAGGAAGCCCTAGATATAGAAGTTAGGTGTGGAGAAAAGACAAACAAAAAGTCTTTGCAAAAGAGACTTAATGACTCGTCTACATGCTGTCTTTACTTTCGTGGACACATTTCTGGATTATGTTCAAATCTGTGCAAGACGCTCGCATACACGCCGTGATGGGAATCTTGAACTTCCTATCAAAACATAATGTCATATGCGATTATCGCTGCTTCTGTTCCCATAAAAGATAATTTTCCGTGCACCGGATCTGATATTATCTGCTTTTGTACTTTTCCCATAAACTATACATTGTAGAGGTATTGTTCTTTAGTAAACTTTTATGAACACTTTTTATGCAGCATTATCAGAAAACATTGTATATTCATAAATTGAGATAAATAACAATGTAACGGCAATTAAAATTATGTAATCATATTCTTAGTAGTCTAAAAGGACAGTCAGGATTTGAGTTTATCAACGATAAACTCAAAACTTATATATTTAGTTTGTAGATACATATTATAATATGTAACTTCCCTTTCATTGGAAAACTCTATTTTACTATTAAAAGTAACTAAATGAGAACTTTTATAGTTATTCCAGTTTAATAAAAATTAACCATACTTTTATTCTAACTTTCTATACAGAAAACCAGAATCTATTCAATTAAATTCAATTGGAAATCAGTCTGTGGCCTCCTAAAATTTACACATGTGAAAAAAGACCAATGCTATAAATGTTTTCCTTCTACATGCAGCTAGCATTGACAGATAAAAAAAATATAAAACAAATGTTTTCCATGTTTAAAAATGTTTCATTTTAAAAAAAAGTAATTCCTAAATCAAAAATCAATTACTCTCAAACAAAATATAATTTAGTGACAATCGGAAAAATGACGATAAATGTATACAGAGAATTAACTAAGAGACAAGTTTATTTCTTACATAAGCAGAATAAAAAAGACCGAGATGGGATCAAGTAATTTGGAAAAGTTGCTAGTCGAAAAATTGCTTCAGTCTGCACAATGTCCACGCTTCGTTTGTTTGAAAGAGACAACAATGACACATAAGAAGATCTTGAAGGTGCAAATCGATTCTTTCCTGAAGCTGCACAAATTTTATATCGTATACTATTTTCCACTATAATATAAATTTCCATGATGAAAACGTAAATTTCTCTGTCCCATTAGTTAAATTTATTTTTGCTTACTTTTTCCATATCTCGTTATTCTCATTTATTCATTTTAAGAGGGTATATATATATCATCGTGGAATTTTTATATTGAACTCACAAATAAAAATAAATGAAGTTTGACCTTCTTAAAGACTCGAAATTTGGATGCAAAGAAGCTATTTTTTTTTTCTCTTGTTAATAAGGATTAATAAAGACTTGAAATTTTAAGTCCTTAGAAAAATCTTTCTTGGTGTTCTCTTTTTAAGAGTTCTTTATAACTTGTAATTTTATGACTGTAATTTATTTGGTATATGAATTTTTTTAAACAACATTATCATTATTTCAGTTTATTTTAAATTATTTTTCTGTTCTTTCTGATTTCCAATTGTACCATCTGAACATTTCTAATGTCCATTCTTCGTATAATCTGTAAATAAAAAATTCCTTATAGTTGCTTTGATAATTTAAATGATAGGTTATTAAATTAAATTTTTCTCTTTTAATGTGAATTAATATATTTACTTATTTTATACTAGAAATAAAAATTCTAGAGATAAATTTCTAGTTCTAATAAAAGTTCTAGTTCTAGTTTCAAAATTAGAGAATTGAAAATTAATGTCATGTAAACAATAAATATTATTCGATTCTAAAAAATAAAGAACATTTAGCACTCTATGTTATGTACATAATCAAATTAAATATTTAATCTTTAGTGATTGTAATAAGTAAAACTCCTTCCTCAATGAAATAATAATTGTTATTAATTATTTTGAGCTTTTTTTATCTATTTATTTATCTATTATATGTATTTTAGAGAAATTTTAAAGATTTGAAGCAAGCATTAAAGTTATGTTACATTAATAAACTAATTTTAATTTTCTTTAAATGTAACGTGACGAAATTCTTTCACAATATTATTATTGAAATAAATTACTTAATATCATAAATATGGATGCAATTTAATTTAATTTTTAATATTATAAGAAGATCTAAAGTATTACTTTTCTATGATCTAGTATTACTTTTCTTTGTTATACAATATCTACATACATAATTTTTTTGAAAAAGCTTTTCATACATTTTAAACAGTCACAATTTAATTTTTCTTAACCTACTTCTAATCCTAAGATACAGAATTATTTCTTACCTCAGCCTTTTAAAAGGTCCAGATACCATCAAGTAATTTGTATAACTTTCTGATCGAAAAAACTGCTGCCGTTTAATAAGATCTTCACACTTCATTTATTGAAAGGCTCCAAAAAGATGATCTTGAAGTTTGTGCAATTAATACTTCCTAATTTTCGCCATCGATTCGTTTCTGATTTAATGAAGTTTCCTATCAAATGTCATATCTTGGCCTTTTTTTTTAATTAAATCATATAAATTTCTATAGGCAGCTAATTAAAAGAATTTTTGCTTACTTTTTCTTAATTTTGTTTTCCCACTTCTATTTAAATAAGTACGCCATGCTTTTTTTTTTACTGTCATTTTCTTCTTATTAATTTCTCCAAGAAGCAAATAAATTGAACTTTCAATTTCTCAAAGACTGCAGATTAGTATGTGAAGAAGTTGTTACTTTTCTTGCTTTTAATAGGGATTAAGTAAGAGTTGAGAGCTTAAAGCTTGTGGAAATTTCCGATGCTGCATGTTTACATTTTAAGAAATGGTGTTTACTGTTTGTAATTGTAAACATGCTATTTATTTTGTTGATTTGTGTTTGCGAATTTTATTAAAACCAAATGAGTTCCATTTCCAGATTGGTTTGAAGCAATTTCGTTCGCTTCTTTTGGTTTCGATGTTGTAATATTTGAATCTTTTAATGAACGTTCTTTAATAATTAGTTAATTAAAATACAACTACTTCTTTGTTAATTCTAATTGTATATTTTAGATGAAATAATTTTCTAGCATATGAAAAAAATGTTTACCTTTTTCTCTGCTATAATTTGTTTATTTCAAGCTTTTAAATTTACGGTGCTTCAATCGATTGAAATTTGTTCAATTTTTATTTCTTCTAAATGAATTGTTAAGTCTTGCCAATTTTTTTAATAAAAAGATTGCCAATTTATTTCTATTTAACCATAAAATGTATAAAAATTATAATTTATTTATGATTTAAAATATTTTTATTTTTAAAATAAGTTTTTTAATTGCTATGATAATTAGAATAAATATTATATATTAAATGATATGTATTATATTGAATTAAAAAATATTTATATTCAATGCAAAATCTCTTCGATAGATACAAGGTTCTTGGCAGAGTTGTTGATATAAATAAGATTAAACTGAATCCTAATTAATGGTCGGAAAATTACTCTATATAAGATTTGAGTACTTAATCTTATTAAGCATGGTAAAGATTTATAAAGATTTCCAATGAATAATTTTAAAAATATTGAAGTATATTTAATGACTGCCGAAAGTATCAAATATTTATAAAATTCTTGATATTTTTAGTACAGTGAAATTTTTCAGAGAGTAAGTTTCTTTGACAGTTATCTCTCCTTAGAATCCTAGAGACCATTCACTAAAAATCATCCAAGAGCAACATGGACAATTTGTCTTCGACCAGCCATATTGCGAATATTTTTTCAAAAGAATTTCAAAATGGTCTTGAATAAATTATTGTAGTCAATCTCTTTTTTTCTATTAAGATATTTCTTTATTTTGGATACAGCTGCATTTTGATTTATATGGTTCATAACTTGGATTGCATTATTTACTCCATAATAGTCCAGAATTATAACATACACTGTAGTGACAAAAGTCATGGGATAGCAATATGCAAATTTTCAGATGGCAGTAGCATCGCGTAGAACAGGTATAAATGCGCAGTGCTTTCGCAGAGTTTTCATTTCTGTTCAAGTTATTCATGTGAAGAGGTTTTGACGTGATGATGACCGCACGACGGGAAATAACAGACTTTGAACGCGGAATGTTAGTTGGAGCTAGACGCATGGGTCATGCCATTTCGGAAATCGTTAGGGAATTCAACATTCTCAGATCCACTGTGTCAAGAGTGTGCCGAGAGTATGACATTTCAGGCATAACATCCCACCATGGACAGCGCAGTGGTCGACCGCCTGCACTTAACGACCGAGACCGGCGACGTCTGCAAAAAGTCGTAAATTCTAACAGACAAGCGACACTGCGTCAAATAACCGCAGAAATCAATGTGGGACGTACAAGGGACTTGTCTGTTAGAACTGTGCGGAGACATTTGGCTTTCTTGGGCTATTCCAGCAGAAGACCGACTCGAGTGCCTTTACTGACAGAACGACATCGCTTGCAGCGACTCTCGTGGGCATGTGAGCATATCGGTTGGTCCCTAGATGAATGGAAAACCGTGGCCTGGTCCGATGAGTCACGATTTCAGTTGATAAGAGCTGATGGTAGGGTTCGAGTGTGGCGCAGACCCCACGAAGCCATGGACCCAAACTGTCAGCAAGGCACTGTTCAAGCTGGTGGTGGCTCCGTAATGGTGTGGGCTGTTTTTCCATGGCATGGACTTGGTCCTCTGGTGCGACTGGACCGAACATTGACTGGAAATGCTTATGTTCAGCTACTTGGAGATCACTTGCAGCCATTCATGGACTTCATGTACCCAAACAACGATGGGATTTTTATGGATGACAATGCGCCATGTCACCGGACCACAACTGTTCGCGATTGGTTTGAAGAACATTCCGGACAATTCCAACGAATGATCTGGCCACCTAGATCGCCCGACATGAATCCCATCGAGCATTTATGGGACATCATCGAGAGGTCTGTTCGTGCCCAAAATCCTGCACCATCAATGCTTTCACAATTATGGACGTCTATCGAGACAGCATGGCTCAATATTCCTGCAGAAGACTTCCAACGACTTTTTGAGTCCATGCCACGTCGAGTTGCTGCACTTCGCCGGGCGAAATTAGGGCCGATACCATATTAAGAGGTATTCCATGACTTTTGTCACTTCAGTGTAGAGTTGAAAAGAAACTTGCATATTAGCATATTAGTTATCTGATTTGTTCTTTTTAATTCTTCCTAGTTATTTCTTCTTTATTATTGATTGTTTAAATGTTTTTAGACTGCTAATAGTGCCAAATGCTTATAACATTCTTGATATTTTAGTACAGTGAAATTTTTCAGAGAGAGCGATTTTTTGACAGTTATCTTTCCATACTATCCTACAGACCATTCGCTAAAAATCCTCCCAGAGTGACAATTTGTCTTTGACCAATCATATTGCAGTAATTGTTTCAAAATAATTGCAAAATTATCTTAAATATATGACATAAACTGCAATAATTTTATTTTTATAATTATTATTTTTACTATTGCGTTATTTCTTTATTTTAAATATATCTATATTTTGGATTTATATGGTGTATAATTTGTATTGCATTATTTACTCCATAAGCGCCCAGAATTATTACCTTAGAATATAAAAGAAATTTGAAAAAAGATGCATACTGGCTAACTGATATATTATTTCATAAATAATTCTTCTTAGCTATTTCTTCTTTATTACTAATAGTTTAAATGTTTCTTTTTTTACACTAACAGATTTCATAAATCTTTCAGATATTTTTGATTGAATATGTTCGTTCCTTCAGAGGTAATGAAAAAAAAACCCCACAAAATTGCATTTCGTCTTATTGAAGGTTCGAATAAGAAACAGATATAAACTTTTTGTTGTAAAAGGAAAAAATAATGATTATATAAGAAAGAAATGAAGTGCTATATCAAATTAAATTTTCTTTATATAAAGTGTCACAAAACACTAATTTTATATAATAATTTAAAAGAAAATAATGAATTTTGCCAGAAGATTATTTTCTTAATAAAATTCTTTCTGAGCAACTTTCCCTCCCATAGCGACCCTATTTCATGACAAAGAATTTATCATTTTTAAATCGTAATATTTATATAATTGGAATTTTTTTCGATAAAATGCTGTTCTAATTTATTAAAAGCTTTAGAAGAATAACAACAAAAGCAACTATTTATAATTATTGAAATATTTATGCAGTTTTATAAAAATAAAAATTATTTACCGAGCCATCATTACACATTGATATCTAAATTACATAAAATCTTTATTCCTGATATATAAACAAGGATGTCCTAAATCCTTTCATCACGTACCGAATCATTTTTTTTTTGTGAAATTAAATCCCAACACTTCAGAACACAAAAGCTGACCTAAATTAGGGTCTAACAGAGCTCCTTAAAGGCAAAGAAAGCAAACCAGTACTAATAAAAATTCAGACCTGCTACTAATGAAGCAAATAGAAAGTTTTTCCGCTGATTAGAACAAATTTAGCACTCAGTACCTAATTAAGACTGAATGTGTACTCTCCCTCTTCATTATCATTATCGCAGTACTTTTTCTTTAAGGTGAAAAACTTGTTAAGCACTTTTCGGTCCATAGGCCTCTATTTAAGATATCATTTATCGGTACTAGGCAACGAGTAATGTTTAACGGTCATAAAAAGAGGTTCCCTTTTTTAAAAAATTTGATCATATTCCCATTAGACCTTTAAATAATATTTATTTAGCACATTAACTAAGCAAAGTAGAACGACGTTTAGCAACTTGGATTTGCTTGTAAAAATTTATGGTTATTTCTTATTTATCGAATTGATGACTTTCTCCATCCTTCATGTTAAAGATAACTTCTTATGTATTATTGATAAATGTACATATTATTGATAAATGCACATATTATTGATGCATGTATTATTGATAAATGCACATATTATTGATGCATGTATTATTGATAAATGCACGTATTATTGATTCATGTATTATTGATACGCTTTATTGATGCACGTATTAATCTGAATGTACTATTGATAAATATACTGTGGTGACATGTTGTAGAATCACGCAACCTAATTATTTTGATTCTTAAATTTAAATTATATAGGTTTTTAAAAAAAAAGAACTTCATTAATAGTTCTAAACACTATTTCTATAAATGTACTTTTACTGTACTGTGTACTTTACTGTAAATGTACTGTGTTTGCCTGTACATTTAATTCCTAATATAAAAATGAAATATTTAAATTTTATGTTCCATTTAGGATTTAGAGTTATTAAGGTCAGTATATTTATTTTAATACATTAGATTAAACTGACAACGATATCAAAAATACAAAATGACGACAATATGAAAATAAATAAACGACAACAATATTAAAAAAATAAAAACGACAACAATATGAAAAATAAAAAAACGACCACAATATGAAAAAAAAAAAAAAAACGACAACAATATGAAAAATAAAAAAACGACAACATTATGAAATGAAAAAAAAAAAATACAACAATATGAAAAATAAAAAGAAGACAACAATATGAAAAAAAAAAAAACGACAACAATATGAAAAATAAAAAAAAACGACAACAATATGAAAAATAAAAAAAACGACAACAATATGAAAAATAAAAAAAAAACGACAACAATATGAAAAAAAAAAAAAAAAACGACAACAATATGAAAAAAAAAAAACGACAACAATATGAAAAAAAAAAAACGACAGCAATATGAAAATAAAAAAACGACAACAATATGAAAAAAAAAAAAAATACAACAATATGAAAATATAAAAAAGACAACAATATGAAAAATAAAAAAAAAAAGACAACAATATGAAAAATAAAAAAAAAAAAGACAACAATATGAAAAAATAAAAAAAATACAACAATATGAAAAAAAAAAAAACCGACAACAATATGAAAAATAAAAAAAACGACAACAATATGAAAAATAAAAAAAAACGACAACAATATGAAAAATAAAAAACGACACCAATTTGAAAAATAAAAAAACGACAACAATATTAAAACAGTATTAGGTTATCCCAATTATATGATTTGACAACAACATCAAAAATAAAAACTGACAACAATGGGAAAAAAAGGAACATTGCTAATAGTTCTAAAATTTATTTCTATAAATGTTTACCTGTATTTTTAACTCCGAATATTAAAATGAAATATTTATATTTTATGTTTCATTTAGGATTTATAATTATTAAGCTACGAATATTTATTTTAATATTATACATTAAGTTAAACTCACAATAATATGGAAAAATGAACTTCCATAATAGTTTTAAACATTATTTCTATAAATGTTTACCTGTATTTTTAATTCCGATTTCATTCATGATTTAGAGTTATTATGGTAAGTATATTTACTTTAATACATTCTGCTATACTGAAAACAATATCAAAATAAAATCCGACAACAATATCAAAAATAAAAACTGACAACAATTTGAAAAAAAAGAAACCTCGCTAATAGCTTTGAACATTATTTATATAACTGTTTCCCTGTATTTTTAATTCCAAATATCAAAATGAAGTATTCAATTTTATATTTCATTTTAGATTCAGAATTATTAAGGAATATTTATTTTAAGACATTAGGTTAAATTAACAACAATATCAAAAATAAAAACTGACAACAATATGGAAAAAGTAATTACGCTAATGGTTTTAAACATTATTTTTATAAATGTTTACCTGTATTTTTAATTAAGAATATAAAATGAATTATTATGTTTCATTTAAGATTTAGAGTAAATAAGTTAAGAATGTTTATTTTAATACTCATTTAGTCGTAATACTGTTGGCAGTCGTCAGACAGTAACAAAACAAAAAGACAACAGTATCAAAAATAAAAGATGACAATATCAAAAATAACAACTGACAATAATATGAAAAAAAAAGGAACTTCGCTAATAGTTCTAAACATTATTTCTATAAATATTTACCTGTATTTTGAATTTTGAGTATCAAAATAAAATATTTAAATTTTATATTTCATTTAAAATTTAGAGTTATTGAATTAAGAATATTTATTTTAATAAATTTTGTTTAACTGACAACAATATCACAAAAACACTCTATTGCTGACCCACATCTAGACTAAAGTTTCAGTAACATTTCTTTTTAAAATCACTTGACATAATACATAAACATGAACCTTATATGCATCTAGATCTATGCTATAAATCTGCTGTTGAATATATTGAGTTATGGGTTTAACTAAAACTTAGTATTTAGATGCAATTTCATAAAACTGAATAATCATTGAGATACCATTAACCATAATAGGTTCAAACTAAATTTCTAAAATTTATTAAAAGCGTGCATCATTACAAATGAGCGGAACTAACACATTTCAGCAATCACATTACGAAACCAAATCGGGTTCGACATATTCACCTTTACTTCCTTATATAATCGAACTTTCAAATGTTTGCCATAATCTGAATGTAAAAGGTATGCACAAGTCCGCGTGCGATAACTTGAATTTGATTGGTCTCATACGAGTAATTCATGCATCACTGGAAATGAAATGTTTGAATGTCGGGGACTTTACCAGAGTGTTACATATGTGTTTTAGAATGTTTGGGTTTGCGGAATGAAATATTCTGCTGTGCTATGTGATGGATGTATTTGAAATTCGAGGGAATAATTTCCTAACTTGACTCCAGTTGAATTTATTATAGTGTGCAAACATTTAAAGCATGGATTTACGGCTGCGAGTAGTTCATAAAAGACCCATAAATGGGGTTGGACCCATACTATTTTGCAGTTTTTCAAATGGGTAAGTGAAATAGGCTATAATGCGTTTGTTAAATATATCATCAACCTCTGTTTCGGGAATTTGAGATAATGCGTTGATTTATTGATATCTAATAATGTATTGTGTCGTTATTTTGAAAAGGGAAAATTTATTTAAAATTCAATTGCATTCGACATTGAATTGAATTATATTAAGAGTAAAAACTTTATGCGGTACATCTACTTATATGGGTTATAATCAACGTATATGGATAATCCAACATAGGCCCCCATACGTACTATATGGATTAGGACTGTACGTATGGGGGAGGAGGTAAATGGTCCAGTGTCTAGCGCTCGGCCACACAGGTTTCGGGTTCGAGTCCCAGCAGTGACCTGGGTATTTGTAGGGGTTCGAATCCACTTTAAATTGTATGTCCCTGTATAATATGATCGCAGAAAGTTGAGGAAGTATTGTTACTCCGCCTTCTAGCTTATCTTCAAGCTACACGCACCTCCTGGGTAGTAACGTCGATGCAGTACATGCCTTAAGGCATCCAAGACAGCTGTCTAAATGGAAGCCAAGTGATGGGTTTAACTGAAATTTTGTATTATGCAGTTTATTAAACAGAATAATCATTTTGATACCATTAACCATAATAGATTCAAACTAAATTTATTCAAATAGATTTAAATTAAAATTGTTATTTTTTATTTATGCAGTTTGATAAAAACAGAATAATCATTTTGATACCATTAACCATAATAGATTCAAACTAAATTTATTAAATTTATTAAAAGCATGCACCATAACAAATGAACGGAACTAACACATTTCAGCAATCACATTACGAAACGAAATCGGGTTCAACACATTCACCTTACTTCCTTAGATAATCGAACTTTCAAATGCTTGCCATAATCTGAATGTAAAAGGTATGCACGAGTCCGCGTGCGATAACTTGAATTTGATTGGTGTCATACGAGTAATTTATGCATCACTGAAAATGAAATGTTTGAATGTCGGGGACTTCACCAGAGTGTTACATATGTGTTTTAGAATGTTTGGGTTTGCGGAATGAAATATTCTGGTTGCTATGTGATGGATGTGTTTGAAATTCGAAGGAATAATTTCCCAACTTGACGCCAGTTGAATTTATTATAGTGTACGGCATTTAAAGCATGGATTTACGGGTGCGAGTAGTTCATAAATGGGGTTGAACCCATACTATTTTGCAGTCTTTCAAATGGGTAAGTGAAAATTGGATATAATGCGTTGTTAAATATATCATCAATCGCATTTTCAGGAATTTAAGATAATGCAGTGATTTATTGATATTTAATAATCTATTGAGTACTTGTATGTAGTTATTTGAAAGGGAAAATTTATTTTAAATTTAATTGCATTCGACATTGAATTGAATTGTATTGTTAAGAGTAAAACTTTATGTGATACATCAACCTATATGGGTTATGATTAACGTATATGGGTAAACCTTTATAGGTCCCCATACATACTATATATATTTATGACTGTATGTAGGGGGTATAAATGGCCCAGTGTCTAACACTCGGCCACACAGGTTTCGGGCACGAGTTCCACCAATGCCATGGGTGTTTGTAGTGGTCCTTAATCCACTTTAATCGCAGGTCCCTGTATAACATGATCGCAGAAAGTTGAGGAGGTATTGTTACTCCACATCCGTAGCTGATCTTCAAGCTAAACGCACCTAAAGTGAGTAATTTCGGTGTAGTACATGCCTCAACGCATCCAAGACATCTGTCTAAATGTTTATCAGCTGCATTAGAATAATGTATATATACACATCGAAGCCAAGTGATGGGTTTAACTAAAATTTCGTACTTAGATTTGCAATTTCCTAAAAACTGAATCATCATTAAACCATAACAGATTCAAACTAAATTTCTAAAATTTATTAAAAGCGTGCATCATGCCAAATGAACGGAATTAACACCTTTCAGCAATCGCATTTCTAAACCAAATCGGAGTTCGACATATTCACCTTACTTAATCGAACTTTCAAATGCTTGCCATAATCTGAATGTAAAAGATATGCAAGAGTCCACGTGCGATAACTTGAATTTGATTGGTCTCATACGACTAATTTATGCATCGCTGGAAATGAAATGTTTGAATGTCGGGGACTTTACCAGAGTGTTACATATGTGTTTTAGAATGTTTGGGTTTGCGGAATGAAATATTCCGTTGCACTATGTGATGGATGTGTTTGAAATTCGAGGAAATAATTTCCCAACTTGACGCCGGTTGAATTTATTATAGTGTGCAGCATTTAAAGCATGGATTTACGGGTGCGTGTAGTTCATAAATGGGGTTGGACCCATACTATTTTGCAGTCTTTCAAATGGGTAAGTGAAAATTGGCTATAATGCTTTGTTAAATATATAATGAACCACATTTTCAGGAATTTGGGTTAATGCGTTGATTTATTGATATTTAATAATCTATTGAGTAATTGTATGTAGTTATTTGAAAGGGAAAATTTATTGTAAATTTAATTGCATTCGGCATTGAATTGAATTATATTGTTGAGAGTAAAAACTTTATGAGATACATCAATCTACATGGGTTATGTTAATTTATGAATTAGTTAAGTATGCAGGTTTGGTTTGCCGCTCTCCGGTTATTATTTGCGCACTTGGCTGATTAAACCAGGACCTACAGTTTAACGTGGATTCCGAACCACTAACAACATCCTTAACACAGCCAGAATTCGAACCTGAAGCTTGTGGTATACACATGTAGGATATTTAATCAACGAAATTTTTACAAAGATTATATTTAAAATGTGATTAATTTATAAAGAATCATATTTTATAAAATTGATTATAAATTGGTGAATATTATTTTTATAGAATACAGACCTGATCAGTCTGGTTGATAGTCTGGTTTATTGCCTGCCTCAAGTAGGCTGGTTTGAAGGCTAATAAGCGAAGCTTACCCAAACCTTTATTTTTTATTCTGAGAATGATGGCGATAAATCCATAAGGGGAATAGCCTTCTATCGTGTTTAAGGCGTGGTTTGGTTTGTCGCTCTACGGTCATTTGTGCGCACTTATGATAATTAAAATGGTAATTACAGTTTAACATGGATTCCGAACCACTAACAAACATCCAGGATTCGAATCTGAAGTCTGTGGTACCAAAGGATAGAGCGCTAGCAATCGCCCATCAGGCCACAATGTTTTTGAGGAGGTATTGAGTAAGGGTGCGAATGTCGTACCGATTACCATTATGGATAGTATTAGTTTCGACCTGATGGCCGTATAACTAGCTCTCTGGCAGTCGCTGCAGTATGCTTCGTATTGGGTCAACTGTAGGTCTCGGTCTAATATGACTGTAGAGCGTTGGGCGTAGGGATCACAACCCTACCCCGTAAAAAACATCTCTTTTCTCGAAATTAGCAGTAGGCAGATGACCTTGGCCTCCATAGGGCTGTTGCACCATTGCAGAAGAAGATGACTGTATTAAGTTAAAATTGGGATATGAAAAACCTAGGTATTATGTAACTGGAAATATTGTGCTAGTTCGTAACGCTGGACTTGCAATATTTTTTCCCTCTAACTGGGAAAAATCTCATGTAAAAGTATCTAGCATTTTGAAAATAATATTTTTTAAGTAGTATTAATATAATTTCTTTTGCTAGTTAAGAATAAGTAAATTTTCATACGCGTATTAATATTGAAAATGCTAAAATTTATGAATAATAGAATTTAATAAATAAAGCGTAATGTAAATAGGTGCCTTTGGTATTAATGAGTTAAAGTTTAAAATTGACACTACAAAGTAATTATATTTAAAACTTTTCAGTTTATGTAAAAAGATTAAAAGGGAAGACAGTTAAAAATGATATATTTATTCATAAAGATTTAATAGAAAAATAGTTTAATTTTTTTGTATAAAAGCAATAATTCAAAGCAAAGCAATAAAAAAGCAATATTTAAAAATATTTACAAATACATTAAAAAATATCTTAAAAAAAAAAAAAACACTTATTCTCAAAACTTTTAATCACAATGTAAGCCTTCCATGGCTCTAATTAGATGAATCTTTCCTTTTTGTTTACTAAACATGGTTTTCCTCTCTTAAACAATTTTGTGTTAATTAAATTAATTAATTTGTGAAGCATCACTACACAAATTTATAAAAAGGCTTAGAAAATGGTAAATATTGAGTCTTTTATCTAAATTTTAGAATTAAAATAAAAACACAGGTGACCGGTGGCTACCGCTCTAGAACTCGGTAGTACAGGTATCAGGTTCGAATCCTGGCTGTGCCATGGATGTTTGTAGCGGTTTGGAATCCGCTTAAAGCCGTACGTCCCGGTCCTAATCGGATCGTTGAGCGTTGTGGGGGTAGTGTTACTCGCGTCCGTAGCCCATTTTCAAGCTACATGTGCCCTCTGGGTAGTTCTGTGAAGGACAGTGCAGTCCTTGCTTATGGCATAAAGATTAACTCTCTTTATTGTCAGCTGCATTAGAACAACAACAATAATAACGAGACACCCGAAGAAAAAAAAACAACGAACTGCTTTAGAAATACTAAAATTAAATACAACATTATTAATAGTTAGAGAACAAAAATTGGTTGGTGCTCGGTAACACAGGTTTCGGGTTCAGGTCTTGGCGGAGCCATGGATGTTTGTAGTGGTTCGGAATCACTTTAAACTGTAGGCCCCGATCTGCTAAGCCTTCGTTCGTAAGAAGACCGCAGAGCGACAAAACACACAAAAATCTGTTTTACTAAGCATGGTTTTTGTCTTTTCAATTTTAAATTAATTTTGCATTATTTAATTTTTAAAAGGCTTATAAAATTGTGAATATTGAATTTTCTTTCGTCTAAATTTTAGAATTACAATAAACCATCCATGAAAAAAAAAAAAAAAAAAAAAACTAACAACGAACTGAGTTAGATATGCTAAAATTAAATGCAACATTACTAATAGTTAGAGTAAAAAAATCTATAAAAAAGGTAAACTTAATATTCAAAATAAATTTTAGTTTGCACGCTTCAAGACTTAAGAGATTTCAAACCAGTTTCCGTCATAATTTTTTCCCGAACTGTAAAAATAAAAAATAATAAATAAAAAAAAAAATAAAAAAAAAAAAATGAAAAATTCCTAATATCATTTCGATAACGTTTTCACTATTACTTACTAATAAAGTTTTACTTTCCACCATCCCCCTCTAACCGAGATACGAACCCGCAAACGAGGAAGGTACCGGAATAAACGCTCCATTTTCCAGGAAATTTAAAACTGACGAACAGAAACATCGAACATTTATCCGGATACTCCATTTCCTGGGATATTCCGATGACAATCCCTTGCGGCTCCAGGTTGGCCGGAGAAATTAGACAGGCGCGATCCGGGAGAATTTTCCCGATTTTCTTCTTGGATCATCGATTCTGGGGGTGGGGGTGGGATCAAGGGATGGAAGGCAAGAAGAGTGAGGATTGGATCACGTGATTCGTAAACATTCTTTCGCTTTACTCCATTGGCTCCTGACAGGCGAGATAAAATTACCCCAGGGTTTCCCGGAATCTCCAGTTTTTCGAACGTGCTGCACTTCTCTGATGAGATATATGGTTACCTCGAGACCATTTTTATTTACCTTTTTCATTCGGAGTTGGTATTAAAACTCGAGATCGGGCTCGGGGAAAACTTTGGAGCTCTGGAAATCAAGGAGTTTCCACTCTTTTGAAAATTTTAACTCTCATTGAAAGATTGGATGTCGTTCAGTTAAAATGTTTTGAGGATCTGTCTTAACTCATTTCGAATAGAATATTGCCAAAGTACTGGAGCACTAGTGCTACTGAGTTAAATAAAATGGAAGTAAGAGTACAACTTCAAATATTCAATATCAGTTTGAAAGAATGAAGTATAAATTTTAAGTATGGTTTTAATAGTATACATTTTAAAATATATTAATTTTACGATATTGATTATTTCTACTGGCAGATTTCGAGACCGTAGTTGTCATTTTCTACGGGGTAGGACTGTCGATACTGTGGACTCTTATTTCCATTCTATTTATCGACATAACGATTTTGGTTATTTTTTAAAGAGATTGATTATTTCATATAAAATTTTAGTAATATACGATAAAAATCATTTTATTTACTAAATGTGAGCTATAAATTGGGGGCCTGATGGCCCAGTGACTGGCACACAGGATTTGAGTTCGAGTCGCGGTGGTGTAATGCATATTTGTAGGGGTTCGGAATACACTTTAAACGTAGGTCCCGGTGTAATATGATTGTAAAGCGTTGCGAGTAAGGCTGAGAGTCCTACCCCATAGAAAACGACCTCTCATGTCTCTAAATCTGCCAGTAGGCAGATGGCCTTGGTCCACCACAGGGTTGACTTGGCTTGTCGCTCTATGGTAGTTTTGTGCACACTTTCGGCTATTTAGATCTGGACCTACAGTTTAATGTGGATTCCGAACCACTAACAGACGTCCATGTCACAGCCAGGATTCGAAACTGAAGTCTGTTATACAAGAGAGTGTTTGTAGTGGTCCGAAATCCCCTTTTAAACCATAAGTCCCAGTGTAATATGACGGTAGAGCGTTGGCAGTAGGGTTGACAGTCCTACACAGTAATAAAAGACATCTCCTCATCCCACGGAACTCCAGTTTTTCGTCTGATGAGATATATGGTTACCGCAAGACCATTTTTATTTACCTTTTTCATTCGGAGTTGGTATTAAAACTCGAGATCGGGCTCGGGGAAAAGTTTGGAGCTCTGGAAATCAAGGAGTTTCCACTCTTTTTGAAAATTTTAACTCTCATTGAAAGATTGGATGTCGTTCGGTTAAAATGGTTGGAAAAGGTTTTGAGGATCTGTCTTAATACATTTCGATTAGAATATTGCCAGACTACTGGATATATATTCCAGAATACAGGAGAGCTATTTATATTGAGTTACATAGAACGGAAATAAGAGTACATACTTAAAAGATTCTATAGCAGTTTGAAGGAATTAAGTATAAATTTTAAAAGGTTTAGATTTTCTTATATGATATGAATTTTAGTAATATAAGATACAAGTAATTTTATTTACAAATATGAATTATAAATTAATTTTACTCCAAATATGCTTGGTTATTTCTGGCTCTCGGTGCTACAGGTTTTGGGTACTAGTCCAGTCCGTGCCATGGACGTTTGTACGGATTGGGAATCCACTTTAAACTGTAGGTCCCGGTCTGATATGACTGTAGAGCATTAACTGCAGAGTTGACGACCCTAGCATATAAAAGAAAACATCCCATTTCTCGAAATTTGACAGTAGGTAGACAACCTTTGGCCCACCATGAGGTTGTTGCGCCAATGAAGAAGAATGATTGGCTACTGACTATTCATCTTTTACATATGTATTCCTATAAGCTGAAAATGCGTTTTAAGACAGACGTGATCCACAAGATTCAGTCGTTTAATGACTGGATGTCGTTTTTAAAAGTATTTTGAAAACAAAATACTGGAATATTACCAAAAACGTTATTGATATTGAGTTTTCAGAAATAAGCATAACAGAAATAAAAGTTCATTCTTTAAAGATTAAATATGAGTTTGAAGGAATTAAATAGAGTGTAGATATTATAAAATGATAATTTTTATATTAAAAGATAAAAATAATTTTATTTACTAAATGCGATTATAAATCAATTTCTCTACTATATAAATTTACATTATTGACTAGTGTTATTTACATCTGTATGCCTATAAGCTAAGAAAGCTCTTTTTAATAACAGGAATACACTTAATTGTAATTGAAAAAAAATTTGAAAAAGACTGACGATCAACCCTTATTTGATTAAATAGAATAAAACAGAACATTGAAATATGATCGATCTTGGAAGTAAATAAGACGCAGATTAGTGGTCAAAGGTGGCCTTTGTGCCGTAAAACACAGCCTATCTACCTTTGAGGTAAACAGAAATTCCGTTTTTAAAGTTGCACATCAAAATATTGGATTTTAAAGTTTATATTTCAACCCCTTATGTCCTTGTGTTAAGCAAACATGGCTGAAACCCTTGCTTCTGTGCTTGCGGATTCTCAGTCACAGTCAGTTTTCAGGTTCAACAATTTTAGCTTTTGGTTTTTAAACGTTACTCCAACTGTCTTTTATATGCCTACTTTTAAATCGATTATTATTCGTTTTTGAAACGTTCTTTTCAAACATCTGCACACTAAATAAAATTATATTCATTCATTTAGTAACTGCAGCATACAAAACGTAATCAACAATTGTAATCAAAGCATTTTTTACACTTAATATTCTTTTATCCTATCATATGAAAAATGAACATGACAGTGTGATTCATAATTAGAGAAAATAACTTCGGGTCACAAATTTCACGATTCATAGACAAATTGAGTTAAAACTATGCAATAGAAGAGATCTACATCTACACATCTGCCAATTTTTTAAAATAGTAACATCCTCCTACATGATATCCGTGTACTTTTTTTTTTTCCAATGCAGCTGGCAAACAGACATGGACGTCTTGATGCCTTAAAACACAGACGTTATCACTTTGAATAACCAGGGGGCGCGTGTAACTGGAAGATTCAAGTAACGCTCTACGATCCAATAGGACCGGGACTATGGTTTAAATTGGATTCCAAACCACTACAAACATCCATGGCACCACCGGGACTCGAACGCGAAACCTATGGTATCGAGCGCCAGAGCGCTAGCCACTCGGCCATTCAGGCCCATATCCGTGTACTCGCGATTTACAAAACATTTCCAATCGCAGCTTCTGGTATATAGACATAACTTATTTAATATGGAATGTTTCCAATGTTTGAATTCTTAAGAGTTAATTCATTTAATTTAACGTCGTTACTCTTCAAAATACTTTGAAAATGACTTTGATATGCTTTTATTAACTAAAACATTGAACAGGTATTTGTCTTTAAGGCAAACAGACTTTAAATAGCATGCATCTTAATCACTTATTGATTATTTGGAACACACTAGTATCTCATATTTGCATCCTTTCGGAGTATCTCGAATTAACTCGCGCGAAAATTAAATTTTATTTGTATACTAAAACAAATATTTTAGGTTACCTTATAAGGCATATTTCAGTTTTCTCGTGATATCAAATGTTCTTGCAATAGTCATCCTATCCCAATTTCCTGTTGATTTACAGACATCTGACTTGATATTTTTAGTATATTACATGCATTCAGTACATGCTCATTTATTTTTTGATATTTTTTCCATAATGAGTAAACGCGAAGACATTTTTAGTGATAATAGCTGCGATGTAATTTACGGTAATCTCGAAACACCTGGCGAGGTATCAGAGGTGGAATTCTGGTGTGCAATCCGAATGGGTAAATTTATACTGAATTTCTATAATAAAAATAAATAACATAGTATAAAATTTATTGGTAATAGTTCCAATGATGCATATTTTTGATTTTAGTAAATATATATTCTGAAACGGAAACTGTATTTGAAAAAGAAAAAAAAATGTTCAACATCCTCAGACTCGTGGCTCAGTGTTAACGTGCGCCAGTGGTCAAATGTTCAACATCCGTATTTGAAAAATAAACATTAAGAGAATAAATGACTCAGTCGCGGCTCAGTGTTAACGTGCGCCAGTGGTGAGCATTAGTGTTATGGTTCAATCCGCAATGAATATTCTGAAACAAAACTGTATTTGAAAAAATAAACATTAAGAGAGTAAATGTTCAACATCCTCAGACTCGCGGCTCAGTGTTAACGTGTACTAGTAGTGAGTATTAGTGTTGTGGTTCAATCCGCAGACGGTAATGATGTAGGCATGCCTCGATGGCGTTTTTGATGTTCAGCATCTTATCTCGTTAGTCAGACTACCTGGTGGGAGTTTTCCGAGTTTTCTCCCGTATGATACCCAAATCCGGAGTAGCTTCCACTAAAAGTTCTCACTGGCCCACTTCTTCAACAACTCAGAGCCAAGGCAGACTATAACCTACGTGTGCTATATTACAACAGAAGCCCGCCCACTTTCCCTCAGTCCATGAATAGACTATCCATGGGATCATTAGTCACAACAACAGCATGTTCAACATCAAAGCGATTTAATTTATAGTTTTAGAGCCCACGAAGGGTGTTTGACCCCTTACAATAAAACAGCAGCTTCGATAGACGATTGATGACTTCTGGTGCTGCCACAATTTAGAACGAATACTCTTACATATGAAAGGATTCGATCTGTGTTCTTTATTCTCGATCATAATAGAGGAACTCTCTGCCAACTGGTTTAAACATGGAAACTTTCAATTCATTCATGTTCTCCCAGTTTAAACCCAGTATGCTAACTGCAAAGTCATTCAATACCAAAGATTTAATATTAATTTATTGGAATAAAAATATGTTTTTGTAAACTTTTGCCTAATTTCTTAGTAAAATTTTAATGATTTTATATATATATCCTCTGTATATGCAGTTACATGTTTGTTTTGTAAATACAATACTTGATAAGGTGACAGCAACCATTTACATCTGTAGATTTGATAAACAATGTCTTTTGAAAAATAGTTGCATAAATTTTAATTATCGATATAATAGTTATTAGTTAATTTATTACTGCATTGTTATTAGTGGTATTATTATAATAACCATTTATAATAGTATTAATATTGTGATAGCAATCACCTGAACGTAACACTAAATTATAGTATATCATTGTTTGAATAATGTGACTGTAATTCATTTATATGATAATTTTAATATTATATCAGTCCCTACAATCAGATAAGTAACGATAGCATTTACTAGTAGTAAAAATCAAAAATGTAAATAAATTTTAAAGAATTTATAAATAAAAATGTAAACAAAAGCTATTAAGGATAGTACATTTCATAAAATTTTATATGAAATGTTTTGAAAATATTTTGAGAATCCATATTATCTCAATTAAAGCAGTACATTGATAAAATATTATAAGGCACTTAGATTTTGAGTATTTGTGAATGTAAAATATTTACCTTAAATACTTATTGAAACGTTAGTTTATTTTCACTCAAGAATAATTTTAGTATTATAATCCATAAATGAAATTTTTATTATATGCAGTTGCGTTTTAATTTTCTCAAGTTCACCTTTATTACCTAATTAATACTCATATCCATGTATAAATTTTCAATATAAGCTTATAAGAATATGTAGCACTATGTATCATTAAATTAAACAGCGAGGAAAGAAGAGCAGATTAGAAAAATACATAGCATCAAAATTTAATATTGAAATGATGGAAGTTAGTGCAATTTATAACTGAAAAATTAAGGTTATACTGACATGAGATGAATTTAAATGATAACAATTATTTTCATCATTTATTTTCCTAGCATAATTCTATTACTAAATAATACCAACTACATCCATATTGTGACAAATTATCTCAGTATTCGAAAGGCTACTTAATGCTATAAATTTTCTATCATAAGACGTTTACTGTTATAGGTCTCTTACATATAAGTTATTGCTATTGTAAATAATTTTATCATCACATATAAAAACCCGTGTTATAGGTTAAGTAGATATTTCAACATAACAATTACTTAGACCATTAGATCGTGGTGTAGTAAATATATAGTAGATTCACACTCCTCTAGGTTAGCCACGAAGTAGCCATCTACAAGAAAAGTGCCTGGGTAATTTCAAAGGAATATATTACGGCAAATACATTTGGAGGTTCGCACCTTTCTCATCTAACCCAATAAAAAAAAACTATTGGCTACAACTTTTTTTCTTGTTCATTGCCAGCTTTGGCAAGGTAAAATTAGTGGAACTTGCTATTCATGTTTTGAAATGAACTTCCCCATAGTAGAATTTTAATAATTTAATCATATGCCATTTACTACAAATTAATTTTAGAAACACAGATGTAATTTATTGCATTAACGATTCTTATATTATATCAAATTATTACTTAAATATTGTTGTAGAGACGCAGTTAATGGTAAATGTGATAGAATATTGTATCGTAAATCTCTGTTATATTTAAATACAGAGCATGTTCTCTTCGAAGGCACTATCCTCGCCTCGTCAAAGAATATTTATGTATATTACGCTTTCAATTAAATCTGTCAGTATAAGAGAGTCATTATCAGCCAGATGCTAATAAAGCAAGTACGCCCTTTTTGTACGAGTAAAACAAAGAAATGACAGGAAATCAATTAAATTTCACTCAACTTTTGTAACTTTTCACTAGACGATTTAAGAGACATATAGGCTAATTATTTTACAATTTTCGAAGGTACATTTCAATATTTATTAAGAACCTATTAATAATATTTTATGGATTAATTCTACATTGCATGTATTTGTAATGCAAGCAATTAAAATTGCATTTCGTTAATTTTTTTAGTTCAAAATTGTAACTTTAAATACAGTAATACAGATTAGTAGTTTATTACTTTTTAATACAGAGTACATTTATTTTCCTAGCATAATTATATTACTAAATGATACTAACTACATCCATATTGTGATAAATAATTTTAATATTCGAAAGGTACTTACATGCCATATGTTTCTCTATTATAATAAGAAGTTTATTGTTATAGCAGTCTCTTACATATAAGTTATTGCTATTGTAAATAATTTATATTTTTTATTTTATTGTAAATATTTTAACGTTTACCTTTGAAAATATTTATACTAAGTTTCTGAATTTGCAGAGTAGATATTCCGTTATCTCAATTACTCAACGAAGGAAGTAAAATTATACTTATATCACTAACAATAATATTGTTTTAATATAGCACGTATAAGAACTTTGATGTTGTTGCAAATGTATTGTTATTAAAAGTAAATTTATTTTAACGTGTAACAATTGTTTTAATAATAACATTCATTGTTTTGATTTTATAAAAACCACAATTGTACAACAATGCTCTTTTTATTAAAGTACAAAATAGTATAAGTTTAAAAATATATTTTATGGAAAAACAATTTTGATTCTGTGATCTGACGTTGAATCGAAAAGAAATTGAAAGTTATTAGGTAATATGAACATTTTATTTTAATATCACATTTTAGTTTTAATGAAATTGTGTTTAATTGCTAATGGTGCAGGGCATTTAAGTACGTGTAAATATTTAACTTTAAATAGCGCTGATTTGGTAAAGTTTGCTGTGTTTCATATTTTTTAAGTAACATAATTTCATATTTAGCATATTTATTCTTTAAATATTCTTAATATGAAATTAAAAAAAAATATTTTGCTAATTTAGATTGTGTCTTATATAAATAAACATAGTATTAAATTAGTAAAATGCTTTACATTCTTTTAAATTTTTGCACTCTTTAAGTAGTTATATCTTAATTTATTTGATGATATTTCATATTAAAATAAAATTATGCATATATTTAAAGTTTCAGCACTAACATAAGCTTTCTAGGTAAAATTGCAGAATAGGCACCATTGGGATTTGGCGACAAAAATTATTTTCTCCAAAATTCGCTGAGTAATGGGTTGTAATCGTAAAGGATGGTAATTATAAAAAATACAAGAAATCAAGATTACCAAATTTCAGTTATCGCTCAGTTGGCGCCACAAAAGTATCCAATTCCCAATGCCACCTATTTTACGATTTAGCCGTTTTCTATATTTGCTTTAAAATTTAATAAATTATAAATTCACTGATTATACTGAATTTAATATTTGAAAGGTTTCTATGGATAAACAAAAAATAATTATTAATTTTTCTATGATATTTATTATGTATATATGTTTAATTTTTTGAATGATATGTTTTATTTTTAAATTTGAAATAAATAAAGCCAATAAACACAATCTAAATTATATTTTCCAAATAAATACATTTTTGGTAAACGTATACATAATTAATTGATTAAAAAGAATAAAAAATTTTGTTTCTAACAAATTAAAAAAATGCAAGTTCATCTACCCTTCTAAACAACAGAAAAATGATTTTTAGTAAAAAAAAAAAGTAACTGCTTTATTAAAAATTTCTCTCTTGGAGAAATTAGATAAAGAAAAAAACAAGGCCTGTTGTAGCTTAAAAGTTACTTAACCTCCCATGAATTAAAAATATAACAATAAAATAATGTGAGCAAAAAAAAAAATAAAAAATAAATAAATAAATGAAAAATAAAGAAACACAATGCCGTGAAAAATTAAAGACACAAGTACTTGGCGTGTTGTATAATAAATCAGAAAGTTTAGTTAAGCATGAGCAGGAAAATGCTGACTTAAGTAACCCTTTCAACGCATACTGATTTATGGTCTGCTAAAAAGATCGTTTAGTTCTACACACCAGCCGACATAATCACAGTTGCTTTTAAGTTTATTTTGTTACCCCCTCTCACTGAAAACCGCCAGCTAGAAGGCTCGTGTTTGTCGCTTTAATTACTCTTAAACTTTACTTACGATTTGAGGCGGTAATTAAAATTGTTTATCGAATCTGCGAGGTGAAAAAGAAGATGACGCGAAGAGTGGAAAAAATGCACTTTTTAATCACCCGAAAAGTGTTATTTTTTTTTTTTTTTTTGCTTCTATGTTTGAGGTATGTGTTGAGAAAGTGTGTATTTTTATTTTAAGGAAGAAGAAATTAACACCTTAAGGGTTGAGTAAGGCTTGTAAGATTTTGGTAATTATCAGGGATTTTCTTTTGGAAGCCAAAAAGTATCTGAGTTAAATTTTTATTAGATCTAATTTTTGTTATGAACTTTATTTTAAGAGTGCTTATTCTGTACGGTTAATAAGAGAGTGTTTCAGGTTCGAAATATTTACTTTTATATCAGTGTTCATTTAATTTGAAAGTTAATGTAATCTGGCAAGGTGCTTAACTAATAATCTCGATACAATTTGTTGCGATTTTTCACTTTCTATATTTGCTTTTAAATTTAATAAATTATAAAACCACTGCTTATATTAAATGTAATATTTGATATGTTTCTACGGATAAACAAAGAAATAAATATTAATTTTTCTATGATATGTTTTATTTTTTAATTTGAATAACTAAAACCAATAAATAC
Organism: Caerostris extrusa; assembly: GCA_021605095.1. NCBI lineage: Eukaryota > Metazoa > Arthropoda > Arachnida > Araneae > Araneidae > Caerostris > Caerostris extrusa. The sequence goes on from BPLR01013866.1 coordinate 32,380, forward strand.
AATTTACATTATACTATTTTTTCCAATAAATGCCTCTCTGGTAAACGTCTACATAGTTAATCGATTTAAATTCATAAAAAATTGATTTTTAACAAATTAAAAATGCAAACGCAAATGCTCTTCTAAAAAAAAAATGGTTTTTTATATAAAAAAAGTAATTGCTTTATTAAAAATTTCTCTCTTGGTGAAAATTAGATAAAGAAAAAAAAAAAACAAGCCTGTTGTAGCTTAAAAGTTACTTAACCTCCCATGAATTAAAATATAACAATAAAATAATGTGAGCAAAAAAAAAAAAAAAAAAAAAAATAAAAAATGAAAAAACAAAGAAACAATGCCGTGAAAAATTAAAGACACAAGTACTTGGCGTTTAGTATAATAAATCAGAAAGTTTAGTTAGGCATAAGCAGGAAAAATGCTGACTTAAGTAACCCCTTCAACGCATACTGATTTATGGTCTGCTAAAAAGATCGTTTAGTTCTACACACCAGCCGACATAATCACAGTTGCTTTTAAGTTTATTTTGTTACCCCTCTCACTGAAAACCGCCAAGGAAGGCTCGTGTTTGTCGCTTTAATTACTCTTAAACTTTACTTACGATTTGAGGCGGTAATTAAAATTGTTTATCGAATCTGCGAGGTGAAAAAGAAGATGACGCGAAGAGTGGAAAAAAATGCACTTTTTAATCACCCGAAAAGTGTTTTTTTTTTTTTCTTATGTTTGAGGTATGTGTGAAGAAAATGTGCATTTTTATTTTAAGGAAGAAGAAATTAACACCTTAAGGGTTGAGTAAGGCTTGTAAGATTTTGGTAATTATCAGGGATTTTCTTTTTTGAAGCCAAAAAGTATCCGAGTTAAGTTTTTATTAGCTTTAATTTTGTTGTTATAGCGTCTTATGAGCTTTACTTTAAGGGTATGGTTAATAAAGTATTTCAGGATCGAAATATATACTTTATATCGTATTATATTAATGTGTTCATTTAATTTTGAAATTAATGTAATCTGGCAAGGTACTTAACTAATAATCTGGATACAATTTGTTAATTCAATATTTTTTTTTTACAATTTTTTAAAGGGGATATTTAATCACATTATGATTAAAAGATATTTAAAATAAATGATTGTTTTCAGAAGAATAAATGATTGTCTTCATTGAGTAAGACTTGTAAGATTTTGGTAATTATCAGGGATTTTCTTTTTGTAAGCCAAAAAGTATCAGAGTTGAGTTTTTATTAGCTTTAATTTTTGATATGAGCTTTATTTTAAGAGTTCTTATTCTGTACGGTTAATAAAAGAGTATATTCAGGTTCGAAATATTTACTTTTATATGAGTGTTCATTTAATTTCATGGTTAATGCAATCTGGCAAGGTGCTTAACTAACAATCTCGATACGATTTCTTGCGATTTTTCACTTTCTATATTTACTTTAAAATTTAATAAATTATAAATTCACTGATTATATTGAATTTAATATTTGATATGTTTCTACGGATAAACAAAGAAATAATTATGTTTTTGTCTTTGATATGTTTTATTTTTAAATTTGAAATAACTACAGCCAATAAATACAATTTAAATTATACTATTCTTTTTCCAAATAAATACATCTTCGGTAAATATATACATAATTAATTGATTAAAAAGCATAAAAAATTTTTTTTAATCAATTTTAAAAAAGGCAACTTCAACTACTCTTATAGAACATAAAAAATGATTTCTAGTAAAGAAAAAAAGTAATTGCTTTATTAAAAATTTCTCTCTTGGTGAAAATTAGATAAAGAAAAAAAAACAAGGCCTGTTGTAGCTTAAAAGTTACTTAACCTCCCATGAATTAAAAAATATAAAAATAAAATAATATGAGCAAAAAAAAAAAAAAAAAAAAAATAAATAAATAAATAAAAAATAATGAAACACAATGCCGTGAAAAATTAAAGACACAAGTACTTGGCGTGTAGTATAATAAATCAGAAAGTTTAGTTAAGCATGAGCAGGAAAAATGCTGACTTAAGTAACCCCTTCAACGCATACTGATTTATGGTCTGCTAAAAAGATCGTTTAGTTCTACACACCAGCCGACATAATCACAGTTGCTTTTAAGTTTATTTTGTTACACTCTCTCACTGAAAACCGCCAGCTAGGAAGGCTCGTGTTTGTCGCTTTAATTACTCTTAAACTTTACTTACGATTTGAGGCGGTAATTAAAATTGTTTATCAAATCTGCGAGGTGAAAAACAAGATGACGCGAAGAGTGGAAAAAAAAATGCACTTTTTAATCACCCGAAAAGTGTTTTTTTTTTTTATGCTTATATGTTTGAGGTATGTGTGAAGAAAAGTGGCTATTTTTATTTTAAGGAAGGCAGAAATTAACACCTTAAGGGTTGAGTAAGGCTTGTAAGATTTTGGTAATTATCAGGGATTTTCTTTTTGGAAGCCAAAAAGTATCCGAGTTAAGTTTTTATTAGCTTTAATTTTTGTTGTTATTCTAGCATCTTATGAGCTTAATTTTAAGGGTAGGGTTAATAAAGAGTTTTCAGGTTAGAAATATTTACTATTACATCAGTGTTCATTTAGTTTCAAGGTTAATGTAATCTGGCAAGGTGCTTAACTTATAATCTCGATACAATTTGTTAATTCAAGGTTTTTTTAACAGTTTCATTAATGAGAATATTTAATCACATTATTATTAAAAAGATACTTAAAATAAATTATTGTTTTCAAAAGAATAAATGATTGCCTACATTGTGTAATGCTTGTAAGAGTTTTTGGTAATTATCAGGGAGGGTTTTTCTTTTTGGAAGCCAAAAATGTATCCGAGTATGAGGTTTTTATTAGCTTTAATTTTTGTTGTTACTCTTAGCATCTTATGAGCTTTATTTTAAGAGTAAGGTTAATAAGAGTATTTCAGGATCGAAATATATACTTTTATATCGTATTATATTAATGTGTTCATTTAATTTTGAAGTTAATGTAATCTGGCAAGGTGCTTAACTAATAATCTCGATACAATTTGTTAATTCAGGGTTTTTTTAACAATTTTATTAATGAGAATATTTAATCACATTATTATTAAAAGATACTTAAAATAAATTATTGTTTTCAAAAGAATAAATGATTGCCTACATTGTGTAAGGCTTGTAAGATTTTGGTAATCATCAGAAATTTCCTTTTTGGAATCCAAAAAGTATCCGAGTTAAGTTTTTATTAGCTTTAATTTTTGTTGTTACTGTAGCATCTTATGAGTTTCATTCGAAAAGTGCTTATTCTGTAACGGCTAATAAGAGATTATTTCAGGTTCGAAATATTTACTTTTATATCTATGTTCATTTAATTTCAATGTTAATGTAATCTGGCAAAGTGCTTAACTAATAATCTCGATACAATTTGTTAATTCAAGGGTTTTTTAATAATTTTATTAATGGGAATATTTAATCACATTATTATTAAAAGATACTTAAAATAATTGATTGTTTTGCGAAGTAGCTTTTTAATTTCTGGTAATTAATGAAAGTATTAAAAATTAAATGAATCCTTTTCTTTAGTAAAAATAACAAACCAAAATCATTAACTCGACTGAAACAGCACTTTTAAAAATTGCTTTTTAAAGATTTTATTTTCTTATGAACAAAAAATATTCGATTTGTACGAAACCTGATGGGAAAGTTGTATTGGTGTTACGTTATTATTTTAAAATACTTATGATTAAACAAAGTAATTAAAGAACAATACATAATGACTTATTTTATGTGTTTTTAATTCCTTTCTCTTAATCTTAATTTCAAGTAAAGTATATTAATAAAGAAAATTACAATCAGTTTGATTATGTTAAGACCTAATAATTAATTAAAAATGGCCGATTTGGTTGTTTACTGAAATATAAAAACTGCTTACAATTTATTAGAAATAATTCTTTCAAAAGAAAATAAAATTAAAATGTTTTTCAGAATTTAGTTTCTCCACCGGCTACCATAATCATAATAATTAAAACTACTTTGCTATCCGTTTATTTCAATCATATATTATATTGTTTATGAATGAATTATTTCTAATATACATTGAACGATTTTTAATAAATTGTGAGTTTTGTATATTTTATGTAAAATATTTAACGTATGTAAAAAATAATATAAAGAATGTATACAAAAAAGAAATATTCCCATTGCAAATACATTTTATTAATTTTTTTTTTTTATGTTCATTTAGATACATTATGGATTTTATTAAATGTTTGTAAATATCATATAATTAAGATTATGACATCGTCAAATTTACCATTCTTAACACATACTATTAAATTAAAAATTAGAATATGCTTAATTATAAATTAGTATATGCTTTTTTGTACATTAGTATATTCTTTAAATTAGTATATACCTACTCGAATGCTTTTTCATGTTTTTTTTTTGTATTTAATAATTTTATTTTCTTAGTAATTGCTTAGTAACAGTACTAGTTGAATCTTTAGCAGTTTGTTTAGTATTTTACTTGCTTAGTAATTGCACTAGTTAAATATTTTACATACGTAAATATACAAAACTGCTTACAATTTATTAGAAATCGTTTAGGGTATAATAGAAATAATCCATCCATAAAGAATATAATATATGATTGAAATAAATGGATAGCAAAGTAGTTTTTATTATTATGATTATGGTAGCTGGGGTGAGAAATTAAATTATGTTTTCAGCAGACCATTTAATTTTACTTCCTTTATGAATGAATTATTTATAATATATCTTGAGCGATTTCTAATAAATTGTAAACAGTTTTGTATATTTTCGTGAACAACCTAATTGGCAATTTTTCTAATTAATTATTATATCTGATTATTAGATTAGATTATTAAAATGATTGTAATTTTTTTTTATTAATATACTTTGAATTTAAGATTAATATACTTGAAATTTAGATTAAGCAGGAGGAATAAAAAACACATAAAATAAAGTATTATATGTCCAATTACCTTGTTTAGTCATAAATATTTTTAATTATTAAAATTTAATATTATATTTAGTTATACTTAAAGTTATACTTATAGTTATACTTAAAGTTCAAGAAGAAATTTAATATTTGTACTGGAGTTTAATTTAACTACACTAAACTTTAATTTAACTAATTTTCTGTAGAGAAAATTTAACTACGATAGTTATTTTATATATTGAATTGTGTCAAAACATTTAAAAATGTGATTTTTATTGATGTATTTTTTTTTTTGACAACAGAAAAATGTAAGAGCATGAAAAAAATCAATTCTTATTTTTAAATTTGTTTATCTTTAATTCTAATGAAATAAAAGTTTAAAAAAAATATGAAAATACAATGTACTTTCTTTGAATGTTTTGTAAAACTTTTCATTTCTCTTCTAATTTTGACAGGAATTCTTAGTTTCGAACGTTTTAAAATATACAATCCAAATTAATTCAATTCATATCATACTGATATAAAATAGAAATAATTTTTTACATTTGTTGTTAAATACAAAATAATACTGCTCATGGCTTCCCTTTTAGTCTCTGAATGCATAAAAGTTCCAATTCTGTTTTAAATATTTTAGCTTTCAAATATTCTCATTAAATTATTCTTAACTTAATTTCTGCTTGAGATATTGCGCGAAATAATTAACGAAGACTAATTAATTAAGTCAGACTGTGCTATATTATCGACTGCTAAAGGAAAATGTAAATTGGTGAAAGGGAAATTTCACAGTTTGAGTTGATAAACAGTATAGTAAATCTATATCATATTCTGAACCAAACTGAAAGTCAATTCATCAGAAAAGGGGAGCCTTAATAATATATTTGGCATTAAAAGAAATGTATTATAAAGCATGTTAAAAACAGAAAAAATATTAAACCAACATGTTATTTAACATGCTATTGTTGAACCAAACTGAATGTCAATTCATCAGTAAATGGAGGTCTTAATCACATATTGACATTAAAAGAATTGCATTCAAATAATCTTAAAAACAAAGAAAAATATTTAACTAACTTTATTTTGCACCAGTAAATGAATTTGCATAAGCGTGCATCAAATGTATATTGATCAATATATTTATATAAATAAAAATATTTTTATTATCAAATATTTTTGTGTTATTAATAATTGCAAATGCAATTGAAATCATTTGGTGAGAAAATGTAATATTCTATATCACTATACCTTATTCGATAAGAGATATAAATGTGCCAATTTTTTATGAATATACTCTTTTAGAAAATCAGTTTATAGCTCTTCTGAAATAATATATATTAACCCATTTTAAACCCCATAATTTTATATTAATAATAAATACAAATGCTATTGAAATCATTTGGTAATAAAATATAATTCTCTATATCACTATACCTTACTTGGTGGGAGGTATAAATAATTGTGTTAATTTTTTACGTATAAACTCTTTTAGAAAATTAGCTTATACTTCTCCTGAAATAATATATTTTAATCAATTTTATATTAATAATAAATATAAATGCGATTGAATTCATTTGGGGATGAAACATAATTTTCCATATCACTATACCGTTGAGAGATATAAATATCGGTGAGAGATATAAATAATTGTGTCAATTTTTCATGTATAAACTCTTTTAGAAAATTAATTTATAGTTCTTCTGAAATATATCTTCTGAAATAATGGATAAATAATATTAATCCATTTTAAACCAATCTTATCTGAATAATAAATACAAATGCTATTGATATCATTTGTTATGAAATATAATTCTCTATATCACTATAACTTATTCGGTGGGAGGTATAAATAATTGTGTCAATTTTTTTTTTATGTATAAACTCTTTTAGAAAATTAGTTTATAGTTCTTGTAAAACAATACATTATAACTAATTTTACAACGATATTGTATTTTTATTTCTAATAATTCAGTTAATAAACTTTTTTTATTTATATAAAATTTCACATAATGCATAGTTAACAATATGAATCCAATTCCATGAAAAAAAATTAATTCCAAAATAGTAGCCAAAATGAAAATAAATTTCAGAAAATGAATTTTAAAATCCTTTCTGAGACGATTGTAATGATCTTGTACCTGGAAGAACTTTAAACTACAATCAAACTTATTCTTCTTTCTAAATCTTTGGAATCTTTTCGTTCTATTATTTGTCTTTGTATTAAACTTAAGCTCCATTTAAGTCGCATGCCTGCTTGGAACATTTTCCAGTCTTGCAATATTTTAATCTATCTCAAAGGACAAAGGTAAGTCAGAGGATTTACCATCCGTTCAGAAAGATTTGTTTTATGTCCTTTTAAGTTTATCAAAATGCTTTGGTACGAAGGCTTTATTGTCTGTAAATAACATATTCTTTCGAGTGCAAAGCATTTGAAGTAGAAAATGTTTTTAAATAACTACATTTGTTTACAGATTGTTCTGATATTAAAAGTGTCTGTGAAAGTGATAGTTTTATGCTTTCTGCATGTATCCATGCTTGCAAGAGATGCTTATCAAAATGGCGGTATATTTCCCTTTGTTTAAAAACTGTTCATTTAGGTTAAGAAATATCTTCATTAATTTCTGAATTAATATCAATGCACTGATGTTGAAATATATGAATATTATTAATAAATTTACTATTGTTGAAGTTCATTTCCTAACATAAATTAGGGTTTTCAAAGTTTCAAGAAACACTATTCAGTTCTTAGTGAAATGTACATTTTTGTTATAGAGATAGTGCATATATAAATTGAAAGAATCTGAAATAAAGTTTAAAAACTAATTCCACAAAAAAACAACCTAAAATGCTAATTTTGTTCAGAATATATAGTATGATTTATTACTAACTTTAAGAATGAAACATTTACAAAGATAAATTTAAAATATTAGGGAAAAATTATGTTTTTGTTATTCGTTTGTAACTGTTTCATTTAAAAATGAAATTTAAAGAAATTTAATTATAATTTAATTTTATCTTATCAATTTGTTATTTAAATATTTGAGAATTTATCATACTTTTACAAAATATATTTATTTTATAATGGCCAAAGTAGTGAAAAGCAATGTATTAAGATGAAGTGTGCATCCATATATTCAAAAATTAACTGCCGAAATTATGAGGAAAATTAACTTTAATTTTAAATAGAATTCTTGCGAAAATATGAACATATATAGCCCATTTTATTTATGAGTTTACAATTATGAGTTAGCAAAATAATTAAATTATATTCTGCGAACTCATGATGCACTCGTATCTTGGAACATCTAATACTAGCATAACAGGTTCTATGTTATTTTCCTTTAAGTGACCCCAGCGAAGCAGTGACCCTCCCTAGATACGCACAGTGTATTATTGATAGCAGATCAAACCAGACTCTTAGTTGAAGTTGTTAGCGCTTTTGGTTCAACTAACACCTGCAAATCGTTTTTTTCTGAAATGAAATTGACTAAATACAAAACAAGCTCAAACATAACGGACGCTAACCTGCAACACCCATTACGATGTGCAAATACCCGACCCAAAAGCTAAGTGAAAGAGTGGAGAAGTAAATATCGCACTAGTAAAATAAATATTTTTTAATGATTTCAATTTTTTATTTCTTTTATATTTATATATATTTTTATACTTTATTTTTAGTATTATATATTTTTTTACAGTGTGCGTTTAGTATCATTATTATTATATGATATTTACATGTAAGAATAGTAGTAAATACAAAAACAATAACTCATAATATTTCAATTTTTCACTCCAAAAAATATTTATAGTGGGTCTAAATCTAATATGGGGATATATAATTTTATATTTCTCTCGCGGAGTTATGACGTATTTTCAAAGTGTATTTTTTTATTTTTTTCCCACAAGATCATTTGGGTTAGCCACCTTTGGCCTAGAGAATAGCTCATTAAACTTCCGAACTAAGAAATTTGGTTTGGATCCTAACAAACAAAGCTCAATAAAAGGCCAGATATGGGCACGACAATCTGTAAGATGTTGAGTACTTCCATCAAGATCGAGGAGATTTGGTTTGGTTTGGTTTGGTTAGTCGCTCTACGGTCATCTTGTGCCAAACTTTGGGCTAAACAGACCGGGACCTACAGTTTAACGTGGACTTCGAACCACTCACAAACATCCATGCCACCGCCAGGATTCAACCTGAAGCCTGGGATACCAAATGCCAGAGCGCTAGCCACTTGGCCACCAGGCCGTTCAAGATCGAGGAGAAGGAGGGTGAAAAAAAAAAAAAAGTGGAAATCTAGTAAATGCCATTGATTCAGGATGTGTGTTCCAAATAGTTATAATAATTTATATTTTATTTAACTCGATATTTTATCTTATATTTTTATATATTTATATTTTTTTTTTTTTGCTATTATTAAATTTACCTAAGAAATGAACATATATCACCATATTAATTGCTTTTAATACAACTTAATATTTGTTAAATTTATTTTGTGTATTATTCTTAAAATGTGTTCAGTAGAAAAAAAATAAAAATTGTCGTGTCGACATGTATTTGAAAATAGTTTCAATGTAAGGCGCACATTATTATCAGCACAATTATTTTTAATATTTTATATCTGTGTGTACAGCAATTTTGAATGTATATATTATATGGTGTACATGTGTGAAAACTTCCAGCTCTCTATGTAATGCTGATGGGTAGAAAAATCTAAAAAGGTCATTTCACGCAAGTGATTTCGTTATTTTGTGACCAAAGATGGTCGAGGTGCATTTACCAAAAATAACGAATGTGGTACTTTTCCATTGATCTCTTAATTGGTAGCTTTTCTATCGACGAAGTACATGTGGTCAAACATTGCATTGCAGTTGTGAGAGGATGTTTGTTGAAGGATTTCAAGATCAAAAACGTTGACCACCAAAGTTGACATTGTCAGTATCGATTGGGGGTAAATTGTTGCAAAGGGATTAAGTTGTTTGAGTGCCAATCCGTGTTTATCCACATGTTTTGTGAAATGTCTCTTGCGAGATAAATCGACCTCTGACCTCAAAAGGACTAGATGCGTTGATTGGTCTGATTAGGGGTCGATATCACCCCACTCTATGGAAAACATATAAGACCCTGGGTTGATTTTGTGGATGCTTATTACCAATAATTTTTAGAATAGGTTTTAACCAACAATAAAAAGTGTGAGCATTAGCTAGGGGATAAACAAAAGTGATAGAAATGTGATTAATAGAACGTTGGAGATCGTCACTGGGATGGAGTTAGATCAATCTTCTGAATCAAAGGCACAAAGACACAGAGTGTGATAGATGATAATCAGGTTGGAAATGGATGAATAAGCAACCAAAGAGTCGAGAAGAGGCCAATAAGAGAAAAATGGCAGTATCGGAAAAAAAAACAGACGTGTGGGACTGAGTCTTGAGATAAAAAGAATCTCCTCTAAGGGAAGCGAGACTCAGCGAAGACAACAACCAAGTACCTACTTGATAGTGAAGAATAAGAAGAGAACAGGGAAGTAGTCCTAAAGGCTTAGGAATCATTATTCCTTCGTCCTTCCCAGAACGAGGAGGTCCAGGAACCACGATGTAAATTCCGGATCAGAGATTAGTTGTAGGGTGAGTGAAGGAAATATATTTCCATTATTTTAAAGCACCATGTACGTAAGTCCAGATATTTGAACTATTCATTAAGACAAAATCTTAGCATCTATATATGGCTTGATCATTATTCTTAAGACTTTAGTGGCCCAGTGGTCTCAGTATCCAATATGGTAGGAATATTGTTTATATAAATATACTTTATGTTAAGATGCATATTATTTATTTTAGTCGTTTATTCTGACATATTATTCTTTTATTATGATATATTTTAGACAAATGTTGAGAAAATGTTCTTATTGCTGAAGCTGTTTTGTATCAATGTATTAGTTTTCAGATTTGCTAGTTTTCAGTAATACGATTGCAGTTCTATCTATTGTACTTCTTATATGGATATGATTATATTACTAAAAGTTATCCACTATGAAAAATTAATTATTAGTCCTTGAATATACTCATTTCGCTATATTTCTAAATTAAACTATATTCTTATTTAAATTAAGATTTTTTTTTAAATTTAATGTGCCTATTTCTATTCTAAATTGTAAGTTTTTTTAAGACTTTCGAACCTCATTTGATAAAAAAAAAAATATGGTATTAGAGTAGATTAATTTATGGGTTATTACCGATCAACAATGTAGATGATTCCTTTAGCAATTGGTAGTTGCTAGTCATTTTCAGTATAATTCACATGGAATGGAAGTCAATGAAGGGATATCTCTATTTTTTACTTTAATTATTAGATAATTTTTTTAAAACATCCCAAATTGCATTAATTCGAAAGGTATAAAATAATTTTTAAAAAATGGATAACATTTTTAATATTTAGATAAAAAAAAAAAATGCGAGAAAATTCATTTAAAATATTACTTTCATGAAAAAAAAAAAATGACCCAAATTTTATTCATTTTCATGCAATTGTAAAAAATGATTTATGCCACTGATAAAAATAAAAATTCGTCCATATTAAATGGAAAAAAAAAAATGCTTCATTTTTGAAAAATATTGCTTCCATATCTTTAAATAGGAAATGCCTTTTTAGAAAACAAGCAATTACAGAACCCATTTAAGGCTGGCAGAAAACCCCCTTTATCTTATCAGCCAATACAGTAATTTAATAATTCTTCGGAAACAAAATTACGACCAGCTTTCGATATTTCAGCGTTTCTTTTTCAAATTACATATTTTTTTTTTTTTTTTACTTTTTTATGACAAAAAGCATCTGCAAATATATCAAATATTTAAAGCTTTCGTTTCGACACCACGAAATTCTTCGCGTGAAAAAAAAGTTGGATTAGTTTTTTTATTTTATTTTCTTTCTTTTTTTTTTTTGTATTTTTGAAAGCATGGTCACACATTCGCGAAAAAAGATATATTTTTTTACTTCTTTTTGCTTAGAAAGTGGCATTTCTGTCTATAAAAACACAAAATTGAAGTGCGGTATTTCATTTTGGAGTTTTGCCAACGTTTCCATCTTTACTTTTTTTATTATCTACCAATTTTTTCTCTCTTGAAATTGTAGTCTTGTATATGTACACTGTTCTTCTAGAATTGTCATACGGAAAGCACGTTTGTGTTTCAATAGCTTTCGGTTGGATTTCGAACTTACATTTCTGTCGACGTTTGAGGAGTTTTTCAACGTCCTCTTTGAGGGCTGAAGATAAAAAAGTTGGAGTTATCGATTTTTTTCTGCAATCAATGCTTTCAACAACTTAAAGCGGAGATGCTTCAGAAATTTGAGTGTTGTCGTTTAAAAACAATTTGAAGATAAAAAATATAAATATCGCCAGGAATTTATGCCAGGATTATTAAATAAATAGGATAAACATAAAATGCAATCGAAAAATTGTTTGCAAGTAATTAGTTTTATTTTAAAATTACTGTGTTAAAAATATTTTTTACTGTACGTTTACATTTGAAAATGTAGATTAACAGGAATATTAAGAACAGTAAAACTGTCTTAATTTCTCTTAAGTAATTTATGATGTATATGATCAATGGTAAACCATATAGTAAGAAGCCTTTTATTATCTAACTGTAATTGTTTTATTTTTGAACCCAAAATAATTGCCCCCGCTGAAACCAATGGTAACTAAAGATACCATGCCAATAGTTGAAAGCTTAAATGCCTTTTGGAGATATATATTACAGACATTATTTTCAGAAAAAGAGTGGCTAGATAGAGGTTTGGCAACATTTATGAGTGTCTCATGTAAGCAACAAAGGAGAAATTGTTGCAAATATGAAATCATTTCCTCATTTCTCCTATGAAACAAATGTGGGACAGTATATCGTGAAAGACCGTCTTTAAACTACTCGTAATTATGAAATCTAAAGTTAGCTTTAACAAATAAAGAAGAAATCAGAACCGTTAAAGCACAGATGATTTACCTTAAATCTAATACATCCTTGAAATAAGTTAATGTAAGTTAATAAGTTAATGTAGTACAAGGACATAATTAAGCTTTTTAATTCACTGATTAGAATTTTTTATGGTTTTGAAACATGGATGTAAAACACATAAACTCAAGATGATCAATTATAGTATTGAAAACTAGTATGTACTTTTTCATTGTGAATGTTCCCTAAAGAATACTGAATATATTTTTGGCCAAATGTAATTTCAGATTTTCAAATAGCATACCAACAAAGAACAGATACCATTTCAATACATGAAAAATACAGATGATGGGTATGGCTTCAAAATGCCCCAGTATAGTATCTTTGCAGTGTCCTTTACATGGGCACCAGTAGGAAAAAAAAAATAGAAGGTCTCGAATGAAATGGAAGCAAATGATAGAGAGCTAAACAAATCATGCACGACGGGTTGGACAGGAGTAAAATTTTTACACAAGATGGCGACTAAAAAGGAAGGCCTCACTGGTCATGACCATAACGAGGAATGATAATAGTCAACCGTTTCTTCCAACTGAATAATTGGGATAATCCTTTTAGGTAAAAGTACTTAAATAAATTTTTTTTTTTTGTCACAGATTACCAAAATTGGCTTTAATGCCTTAAAAACATTAAAGTTAATAAAATAAATTTTAGATTTGTAAACACTGATCTTGTATATCAGCAAATGCACTAAATTACGAGTAATAAAGTACATATTAAATTGACTGCTGCAAAAAAACCCCACTTTTTCCCAAAACAAAAAAAAAAAAAAAATGGCGTCGGGGATTCCAATATTCCCACGTGTTCCTTTCAGGAGTTGTCAAAAATTCAATTGAATTGATTAGAATTTGCACTAAAAATCCGAAACTATTAATTTTTGTATTGTAATTGAGAGTGAATAAGATATAATAATATTAAAATGTTGCAAAAGAAATATTTTCAGCCATCATATACAATGTAGTATTAAGGTATAAAAATGATTATAAAGACACAAAATGAATCTTTTATGTACACAAGACATAGACATATTTTTAATGAATTATTCATTTTAATCAGACTCCTGGAAGACTGAAACTTTATAAATTACGTTTGAGATAATCTATAAGGGCAAAATAAATTTTGATGAAATTGGGAATGAAAGATTTTAACATGGTATAAATAAATAAATGCTCATGATAATAAAAATGAATTAACTGCAGTTATGATTCTAAAATCACGATATTCGTTTGATTTTTGCTGTATTCAATCAATCACAAATTTATTTATTAAACTGATTTTTTACTAATTTAAAATATTTATATAAAAATATGTAAGCAAAGTATGTAATTTTTTATTACAGACTCTTTAAATTGCTGTGTGTAAGTACTTATTTTAGTACAAAGCCAAATGGTCAATGAATATGTTAAAGCATGTATGAAAACAAGAATTTCGACATCTCAAAGATGCGAGTCTAAAAAAAGTCTTAATAAATTATCTTAATAAAATCTTGATGACTACTTTTTTAAAAATGCTTTTCTGTTTGCTTAAAAACTTTATTTAAGATTTTTTACCTACATTTTAATTGATAATCATTGCTTATAAATAATCCATCGACTTTTATTGTAGTTTTTATAATTTCCTGGAAATATTTTCTCAGATTTTTTTTTTCTTATCGTTTTTAAATAAAAACCTCAAAATTCAAGACATAAAACGCAAATTAAATAAAAATTTCTCAATTACTTTTGGAAATGAATTAGTACAACATCTTTTTAAACATTCAAATAATCTTACCCAATTCCTTTTAATAGAGACTTTTTAATTTAAGCGACGAATTAAGTGGAATTTCTATTTGGTAGTAAGAATATTTGAACATCTCTTTACAGAATAAATAATGAGATATCAACTCAAATAGTAATACTTCAACAGTAAAGTAAGCTTAATTTTTTTTTCACTATTTAAAATAGTATTAAAAATTAAAAAATAATTTTTTTCTATAAAAGAACCTTATTGAATTTTTTTTTACTTCAGTATTAACTTAAATTCGTGAAATTTGATGTTCCAATTAGGTATTAATTACTAAGGTATCCACTATTGATCTTTAATTGCTACTGAGAATGAATGACTACTTGAATTCCAAGAATAGAAATAAATTCTCTAATAAAGGAAAAGAATATTGAAGTTATTATCATAAATAATTTCGTAAACATTTAATGTCTGAATTAAAGTTTTTAAGAACTTCATTAAAATATAATAAATAAATAAATAAATGAATCCATCGTTTTTTTATTTAAAGTTTTTAAATAACAAGTAATTATTTTTTTCTTCTAATGCAACTGGCAAACAGACCGTGATCTTCGCCATAAGGACTGCACCGATGTTACTCACTTTGCATTACCCAGGAGGGGCGTGTAACATGATGGTAAGCTACGGACGCGGAATAACCATGCCCCCACAGCGCTCTACGATCCCTATTAGGACCGGGACCTACGGCTTAAAGTGGATTCGAACCCTACAAACACCCATGGCAACGCCGGTTTGAACCCGATACCTGTGGAACCGAACGCCAGAGAGCTAGCCATTTGGCCCCAGGTCCCAGCCGAAAGGCGCTAGTCATTTGGCCAGAGCCCTCGAACGCCAGAGCCCTAGACATTGGGCCATCAGGGACGACTAGCGTTGCACAGACATTACTCACTTTGCATTACCCAGGGGGCACGTGTAACTTGAAAATAAGTCACGGACGCGGAGTAACAATGCCCTGGCAACGCTCTACGATCCTATTAGGACCGGAACCTACGGTTTAAAGTGGATTCCAAACCACTACAAACACCCATGGGCAATTCGGGATTTGAACCCATTACCTATGGTACCGAGCGCCAGAGCGCTAGCCACTCGGCCATCAGGCCCCAACAAGTAATTATAAATTAATAATATAAATACATTGGATAGAAATTGAATATTTTGGGTTTTTTTGGATTTTTGTTAAATAATAGGTCAAGGACGAAAAAAGCTTCATTTTTACTCTTTTTTACTCCTTGTGTCTAAGCCGACGAGTCATGACTCGTCGGTTTTTCCCTAAGGATTCAGGAACTTGGTCTGGATGTTGCTGTCGAACAAATAAGATAATAATCACCAATAAAAATTTATTTTGTGTTTAAATTCATAAGGTTGATAACTTAATTGATAGAATCCAAAATCCTTAACATAATTTCAAAAATATCAAATTAAAAATAAATAAATATTCGATAAATTATATTCAATATATAGAACTTTCATTCTTGTTCTTTTTTCTAGTTACACTTGATATATTCAGTTTGTTTTCTTATATTCTTTTTTTGAACTTCAATTTTTACTTCATTGCTAAAATTTTTCATTTATTGTTTGTATAGGCTATATAAGCTGAATAATTAATTAATAGCAAGAATAATTATTAACAACAGTGATCTTCATGCTTGTTAAAAGTAGTACAGTTTTTAGAATAAGAATACTATTCGAATTGATATTTCTGCATTTTCGTACAATATATGTATAATTGTTACCCGGAACATCTGAAGATTGAAAATTCTGTTCTACCCAACAGATCGTGAACAAATGTCTTTAGGGAATAAAAAGGTTCATAACATCTATAATTCCCAGAGACAAACATGTTTTGTACTAGAAAAAAAGGGTGATTCAGGTAATAAAAAAGAAGTCAAAACTGAAATAACAGGTGTGCTGAAAGGTTCATAGGCTGACACATAGATGGAGCTACTAGTAGTAAATCCATATGATTTTTAGTTAGCTCTAACCTTCAAAAAGACACGTGTATAAATTTGACAGCTGTTGCACTATTAGTATGTGAGTTATAGGATTTTTAGTGAAGCAACTTTTTGTTATTTGGAAAAAATGGATAAAAAAGAATTTCGTGTGTTAATAAAGCATTACTTTTTGGCGAAAAAAAAAATACTATTTAAGCCAAGGTCCGGCTTGAGAAACATTATTCGGACTTTGCACCAGGAAAATCAACCTTGAGAAGTGGTTTGCTAAATTTAAATGAGGCGAAATGAGCACCGAGGACGATGCACGCAGTGGACGCCCCCAAAAGAGGCTGTTATCGATGAAAACATCAAAAAAGTCCACAAAAAATTTTTCTGTAAAAGTGTAGTTGATTGAGATAGCTGAGACCTAAAGATATCAAAGGAATGTGTTGGACACATCGTGAATGAATATTTGATATGCGAAAGCTCTGTTCAAAGTGGGTGCCGCGCGAGCTCACAATCGACCAAAAACAACAACGATTTGATGATTCTAAGCAGTGTTTGGAGCTGTTCAATCGTAATAAACCTGAATTTCTGCGTCGATATGTGACAATGGATGAAACATGACTCCATCATTTCACACGGAGTCAATCGACAGTCAGCCGAGTGGACTGCACGTGATGAACACTAAAAATGCTATAACTCACATACTAATACATACTAGTGCAACACCTGCCAAATTTATACACGTGTCTTTTGAAGGTCAGGGCTAACTAAACATCATATGGATTCATATCCGTGTAGCGCCATCTATGTGTCAGCTTTTTCGAACTTTTCAGCATATTTGTTATCAACGAATGCAAACTCTTTCAAAATAAACTATAAATCAATATTAGTTGAAGGAAAGGTAGTTTATTTGAATCTCATTAATTCTGTTAGATTTTATTAACATCTGCCATCAAAAGCCTTTTATAGATCATATGTTAAATTCGAAATTACAATGCATGCAAAGACCAAAACATGGTAGAGTAAAATCTATTTACTTTCTCTACCATTCTTTTCTGTTTCTCTTTATTCTTTTAAAATTTGACTTAGAATTTTCAGAACGTTCTCTATGAATCTCTATGTTTATTATCTCTATTTCTATTATGAATTGTGATAAAACTATTTAAAACTACATTTAAATTAAAAATTAGATATTTGAAATTATTATTTTCCAAAAATGACTAAACAACTAATTAATGGAAATATTTGCCAATGCTGTTATAGAAAGTAAAAAAAAATTTTTAAATTATTGATTTTCTCATAAAATCAGTCTATAATTAATAAGCAAAATACAAAGACCATAATTAATCAATTTTCTATAAGTCTGCCTAAAATATATAAATATTTTGTGGGATCAATTCAGTGAACTGAAGTTTTAAATATTAAATTAATGAACTCATGTTGTTATGCATGGATGAATTGCATTTTATAATAATATCAATATTGTTTATTTAATGCTTTTATTAATTAATGTATTTTTATTTCAGGTAAGAAAATTTGAAACCCTATTTTCGTAAAAGAAACTCTGCAAAAGTATTTTCTGTAAGTAATTTATATGTGTATTTTGTTCATTAAAATTATTTTAAAATTATTTGAAAATATTTACTAAAAGTTATTATTTGTAAGTTAGAAGAAATTTCAGATTTTTAAGAATATGTTTTTATTGAATGATAAATATGTTTTGTGGTAAAATCAAATAACTTCTTAGTGAATCAAAAAGGTTTTCCATTTTATGAATAATTTTTTTAAATTTTAAATTTTTTACGAATAGATTCGTTAGCTACAAAAATATATAGTTGTTATACTGTTAAATAATATAATATTTTACATTTAAAGATCAACAAGGTTGATATAAAATTATTATTATTAAAAAATAGGTTACTACTTAGGACAAATAAACGATAGTTTACATTTAAATGAAAAAGAATTACCAAATTTTCATTGCAATAGTATATATGAAGAAATTTTAAAAATACGTAACTACATAATGAATGATTTGCTTTTATTTAAATTTATTACAGTAAGATAATTACTCATTTTAGTTCTTGAATGTGCATTATTATTTGTTTTTATGTATTGAATAATGAGAAAGTTAATTTTACAAATTTAAAATTTATATTAATTATAAATAAATCCTTACTAGTAGAATAAAATAAAAATTTAAATTAATTTTTTTATTTTAATAGTAAATACTTGTAAATTTTATCGTGTCAATTGACAATTAATTGTCGTATTCAATACCGTATGCATTGTTAAATTTAATTTGAGCAACTTTTTGAGGTGACAAATAATGCATTTTTTCTCATTGTCAAACTATTAAAATAATAGTTAAATACATTTCTAAAAACGTTTTAGAAACTGAAGGAATTTATTTTGCTCTTAAACTATGTGATTCAAAATAATTTTTATTTAATTGAAGTAGCATCTCGAACAAAGAGAAATATAAAATAATTTTTAAATAAAAACAAAAAGGTAAAATATTTTTCATATCTTTAAAATATTGTTTTCTTTATATAGAGTGATAGGTAGTTTTGATAAGTTCTTGAAAAAAACGTGTTTAAAAATAAAATAAAAATTCAAACGGTTCTGTAAAATTTACAGATGTTACAAAGCACATAAGAGTTGTTCCACAAACATAGATCTACTGAAGATAAAAGTAAAAAAGAGACTCTAATATTTTTAACTATTTGCTATAGTTCTTTTCCAAAAGAATCACTTTTTAAACTAGTTGAACAGTAAACAAGAAGCTATTATTCCAGTTTTCGATTATTCTTTGCAAAATGTCTGTATCAACAAGAACAATTGTTTCCTTTTTTTTTTTAAATATGTGATCTCTTTATTCTACAGAAAGCACTATTTTGCTCGTTTGTTCCAGAAAAATTCAGCAAACGCAGCTTGTGATATAAAATATCCATCATCCAAAATAAATAATAATTTATAGCCATCAAAAACAGAAATATATAAAAGTTTACGCTCACTACCTTTTAAATGAGTAGCACAAGCTTTTACTCAATTTTTGACATACTCTTTGAAAAATTACTGCAACAACAAAAAGTATTTTTTTGCGTTTTTTTTTTAAAATATGGGGTCTTAGTTTAGTATAAATTCAATTCTGTAGCCTAATCTGCAATAAAAATATTCATATTCTCATATAAATTAGAGCTCATAATAATTATAATTGCACCCCTAAAGCAATTCACTTTTTCTTAGATTTTGAGAACATAAAAAAAGAATACAGAGAGAAAACCAAACTGAAATATTTTAACATAAAAAATCTTTATTGTTTAATTATAAAAATATTTTTCAAAACAATTCAAAAGTTTTCAACTACTCCTTATAATATATCAATATTTCTTTAATCATATATGTATATATATCAATAATATATTGCCCATGATATTAATAAATAAATAACTTAAAATCATAATATTCCACTATTAGTTCTATTTCAGTTTGATAAAACATTAGTATGAAAATACATGTTGTGAATGATATTCCATGCAAATTTCAGTTCTGTTTCTCTGTGTTAAGATATTGAAGTTAAGGAAGAAATATAAATAGACAGTCAAAAATTAAATATATATCACAAACTGATATTCTAAAACGAGTTTTGATTTATTTTCCTGTATTGAAATCAGGTTTATATAATAGTACTACGTAAATACAAAATTAAATATAAAGATATTTTTTGATAAAAATTAGCCATAGGGACAAAAAGGCATTTTTTAACAATTATTTTTCTTTAGAACGTGAAAAACAATAAAAGTTTGAAAAAGAAAGTGGAAAAAGAGAAATAATTTTGAAATTCCAAATGAATTTTCTCTTTTTCCTTTTGAAATAAACCAATCTGTTTCTGGAGCGGAGGAGAAAACATTTTGATAGCTGATAAAATGTACCATTTTTCATTTAAAATGGAAAAATGTGAAAAAAATGAAGCTCTATAATAGAAGCGCAAATATTACTTTTTGTTCGTAAAATGTTTTAGTTTAGAACTGTCAGTTATTTTCTAGAACTGTTATTAAATGATTATTATCTACCATTATTTGAAAATGACTTTTTGTGACTTAAAGTATTTAATTCTCTCATACAATCAATATGCTTTCAAATTAGTAAAACTTTTAAGCAGTAAATTAACATTTAATAATAAGTGTTTCGTTATAAGCTACTGAATATTATGGGCCTAATTTATAATTTGAAGACCATTAAATACGTTTTGTGAGAAAAATGTTAGTTAAAAGGGTATAAGTTTGAAATCTTGAAAAATACAGTAATTAAATTCGCGTATTATCAAAACATCATTCCTTTTGAATATCATATATATATCCATTTTTATTTGATAAAACGTTAGTATTAAATAAATTTGTTATATTGATATCTATGCAAATTTTAGTTTATTCCCATGTGTTAAGCTATTAAAGTCAAATAAAAATATAAATAGACAGTCAAAAATTAAATATATATCACAAACTGATATTCTAAAACTTGAGTTTTTGATTTATTTTTCCTGTATTGAAATCAGGTTTTATATAATAGTACTACGTAAATACAAAATTAAATATAAAAGATATTTTTGATAAAAATTAGCCATAGGGACTAAAAAAGCATTTTTAACAATTATTTTTCTTTAGAACGTGAAAAACAATAAAGTTTGAAGAAAGAGGAAAAAAGAGAAATAATTTTGAAATTCCAAATGAAATTTTCTCTTTCCTTTTGAAATAAACCAATCTGTTTCTGGAGCGGAGGAGAAAACATTTTTGATAGCTGATAAAAACGTCAATCATTTAAAATGGAAAAATGTGAAAAAAATGAAGCTCTATAATAGAAGCGCAAATATTACTTTTGTTCGTAAAATGTGTTTAGTTTAGAACTGTCAGTTATTTTCTAGAACTGTTATTAAATGATTATTATCTACCATTATTTGAAAATGACTTTTTTGTGACTTAAAAAGTATTTAATTCTCTCATACAATCAATATGCTTTCAAATTAGTAAAACTTTTTAAGCAGTAAATTAACATTTAATAATAAGTGTTTCGTTATAAGCTACTGAATATTATGGGCCTAATTTATAATTTGAAGACCATTAAATACGTTTTGTGAAGAAAAATGTTAGTTAAAAGGGTATAAAGTTTGAAATCTTGAAAAATACAGTAATTAAATTCGCGTATTATCAAAACATCAATTCCTTTTGAATATCATATATATATCCATTTTTATTTGATAAAACGTTAGTATTAAAATGATTGTTATATTGATATCTATGCAAATTTTAGTTTATTCCCATGTGTTAAGCTATTAAAGTCAAATAAAAAATATAAATAGACAGTTCAAAAATTAATATATATCACCAAACTGGATATTCTAAAATGAGTTTTTTGATTTATTTTAATATATTGAAGTTAGATTTATTTAGTAGTTCTACCTAAATACAAAGTTAAATATAAAGCTATTTTGATATAAATTAGGCATGGGAACAAAAGAGGAAATTTTTCTCAAAAATAATTTTTCTATTGAACATGAAACACAATAAAAGTTCGAAAGAAAATGGAAAAAAAGAGAAATAATTTTGAAATTCAAGTAAAATTTTCTCTTTCCTTTTGAAATAAACCAATTCGTTTCTGGAGCGGAGGAGAAAACATTTTGATACCTGATAAAAACGTCAATCATTAAAATGGAAAAAATGTGAAAAAAAACGAAGCTCTATAATAAGAGGCGCAAATATAACTTTTGTTTGTAAAATGTGTTTAGTTTGGACCGTCAGTTATTTGCTAGAACTGTTATTAAATGATTATTATCTACCATTATTTGAAAAGCCAAACTTTTTGTGACTTAGAAGCATTTAATTCTTTCAAATAATCAATATGCTTTTTAAACTAATACTTCAAGTCATTAAATTAATATTTATTAATAATTGTTTGTTATAAACTATTGATTATTATGGGTTACAATTTAAAATTTTGCAGATTCTTAAATTAAAATTTTGTGAAGAAAATGTTAGTTAAAAAGGATATAAATATGAAATCATCAAAAACATAGTATTAAATTAGTTTATTGTCAAAACATTAATTCTTTTTGAATATTTTGATAAGAGATAAGTATTCAACCATTATGGAAAAGAAAATCTCTAATTTTTAATGAAATTCTCATGAACAAGATAAAAATAATATTTATCGCAATGAATTCTTATTTTTATTATTTCTATTTATATGTATCACATAGGAAATAAAATTAAATA
>BPLR01013867.1:0-84830 GCA_021605095.1 Caerostris extrusa
ACTCTATTACAAAAAGTCCTTTATAAATAATTTTCATTCATTTTTTAAAATTTATCTGGCATAAAATCTATCGGTAGATATATGGAACTTAAATCTAAAAAAAACTAAAATTATTAGGAATTAAATTTAATTACTGAATTAATAGTTGAAAAAACTGCATTAACATCAGTGTCATCCACTGCAAGTTAAAAAAAAAACCTGTATTGAAATTGAGAGGATGAATAAAAGCATTTTATGAACGATTGAAAATTTGATCCAAGATATATATAGGGAGAGTGTGAGCTAATAGAAGGAATTGAAAAAAAAAAAGCAATAAATAAAATATTTAATTAATTTAATTTTTTCTTTGGTTTTCCATTTAATTTGCGGGGGCGGGGGAGATTTTCGTTAGAGACACATGAAATATATTGATTCAACACTAGTTATTATATAAGAAAGTAAATAAATAATACAAAATATAAAGATATGCGACGTGGTAAATTAACTAAAATGGCTTAGCACATTAATCTTTGATTTCTTTTCATACAGAGTTTATTTTAATCACTGGGTTGACCAAAAATTTAATCACTTGAATAAAATATATATCTACACTCAAAAGGCAAAACATTATGACCACCCCTACGTTTTGCAATGAACTCGCCTGGATGACGTGGAAGGCACGTGATCAGGTGGAAGTGGTATTTAACTGCTGCTGGAGAAGTCTGAAGAATTATTCTTTCACTTACTTCTGTGTGTGATGGGAAAGGCTGCGGATCTAAGCGACTTTGATAGAGGGCAGATTGTAATGGCTCGAAGGCTCGTAACAAAGTATTTCGAAACTGCACGACTCGTGGGTTGTTCGCGATCTACAGTTCTTAGTACTTATGCAAAGTGGATGAATGACGGTGAAACCAGCAGTAGACGACATGGTGTTGGACGTCCACACGCTATCAAAGAAAAAGGTCGTCGGAGACTGTCTCATGGTGAAGCAAAACCGGAGCCAGACAGTGGCTCAGCTGACAGCCCAATACAATGCAGGGCCAAGTAGAATAGTATCGGAGCACACTGTTCAGCGGACACTGTTGGATATGGGGCTGCAGCAAACGTCCCACTCGTGTGCCTTTGCTGACCAAGCGTCATCGCCAACTGCGCCTGCGCTGGGCCGGGAACATCGTGACTGGTCCATGGACCAGTGGGAGAGAGTTGCCTGGTCAGATGAATCACGGTTTATCATTCATCACGCCGATGGCCCGTGTCCGGGATACGCCGTCTTCAGGCGAACAGTTACTCCTCAATGTACAGTAGGTCATACACAGGCCGGTGGTGGCGGTATTATGCTTTGGGGATGTTCTCTTGGGCGTCTCTCTGGGACCCGTGGTTGTGGTAGAGCAGACCATGAATGCTACAAGGGTATCTGAACATCATTGCGGACCAGTTGCACCCTCACATGGCCTCTGTTTTCTAGCTAGAAATGGAATGTTCCAACAGGACAACGCCCCTTGTCACAAGGCTAAAATTGCGTTGGAGTGGTTCCAGGAACATGATGTTGAATTCCAGTTTAATTCCAGTTAGTCCTCCAGAGTGTCCTGGCCGCCTAACTGACAGGATCCCAATCCGATAGAACACATTTGGGATGTCCTGGGATGGCAGCTCAGAGTTCAAAGACCACCAATTCGCAATATCACGGATTTGCGTGACCGTTGCTTAAACATCTGGAAAAATCTGTCTCTGGCCATCTACCAAGGACTTGTGGCATCCATGCCAAGACGGGTTGAAGCTGTGTTGCGCGCCAAAGGTGGGCCAACTCGTTATTGACAGGTGGTCATAATGTTTTGGCTCTTGAGTGTATATATATATATATATATATATATATATACTTTTATTACTTTTACTTATATTTTATATACGAACAAAACTTTATAGTTTTTAATTCATACGATTATTTACACTGTTTTTAAAGGTGTTTTATTATATTTATATAATATAACATACATACACATACAATTTATCGTTATAATATATTATTCAATCGTTAGTGAAATGAGCGGGAGTCACCAATAAAAAAAAAAGTATAAGAACTACTGTTTTAGAGAGTGGAAGATTACAGAGGGTTGATTGCATAAAGAATGAATTGCAAATTTATTCAACATTTAGATCAAAAATGTTATTTATAATATAATATAATATAATATATATATATATATATATATATATATATATATATATATATATACAAGGGCCTGATGACCGAGTGATTAGCATTCGGGGCTATAAGTTTCTGGTTCAGTCCCCGGCTGTACTATGAATGTTTGTAGTGGTTTAGAATCCACTTTAAACCGTAGGGCCCGATCTAACAGCTTTGGTAGTAGTAGTATATCTAACTGTAGAGCGTTGGGCTGATAACCCTACCCCGTAAAAAGATAAACATCTCCTGTCTAGAAATCTGCCAGTAGGCAGACGGCCCTTGGCCTACATGGGGTTGTTGCGCCAATGAAGAAGATATATATATATTAATAATATATTTATTATTCTGCTACATAAAAATGCTATTATTATATCTACTAATTCTCATTCACAGTTAAAAAAAAAAAATTCATATGTTTTAAAACTGTATTATGTATTATAAAAATATATTTACTATAGAAATTTATAAATTTTTACAATATATAATATAAAACATATTTTTAAAACTTAATTTATTTGCAAAATAATATCCGATTTATGTTAATTCGATTTAAACGATTTCCATTGAACTCAATTATAGAGTCATTTCATGTTGGAGCTATATTCAACTATGTTGAGTAATTTTTCTCAACCGAATGCTGTAATACTAAGTTATGCATATTTTAACAAATACTATCTGAGTGATCCAAAAATTGATCCATTTATCTATGGTTGCGTAAATGTTCTTTAACGATAATCGTTATTAGATTTACACCCATCAAATATCTACATGCTTGTCATGCTTAATAAATAAAAACTTTTTAACAGAATGGTTCCTTGAATTGATACGAATTCTGATACAATGCAACAATTTAGATATAAAATAATAACAAATTGACTGCATTAAAAATCAACCAGCGTAGCTAATGTCCGAACCAGGATCCTTTATTAATGATCAACACATTTTTGATTATTATTTAATATTCAAAGAACGTTTATTTGAACGACACGTTCAATTTATTGATGAACGGACTTCCATTTATCAGTCTTATTAATTTAAACTTCTTCCACTACTCGTGTAACGTAATAGAGGCTAAAAATTTCCACTTATTGAACCAGACAGTTCAAGATGTCCGAATCTCACTCAAGTGTTCGGAAACCCATGAACAGAGATGTTCGATTTTGTTCTGAGAAGGTTTTCCTAGAATCAACAAGGAATCTTTATCAGTTAATGAAGCCCAATGCAGAAAGGACGTTCAGAAAGAAAGAAAAGATCCGTTCTAAAATGATTGATAGAAAAGGTTGCGTCAGGACGTTGAGGTTGTTGATTTGTTATTCAAATCTCGTCTTTCCTATCCTGTTGACTGGCTACCTTCGCGAATCGAATTAATGCCCTTCTGCCTTTTTGTTTGTTCTTTTGATATTGTTGGTAGGTTGCGTTTGCGAGAATTAATGATGGACATGATTTTTTGGATTGATTTTTGAAATTTTCTTTACTGTGATCTGGTGGCTGAATTTAGTTTTTTAAAAAAATGAAGAGGTTAATATCAAATCTATCTCGAATTACTAGCATATACTAATTGTTAGTTAAAAATTTCCAACCAGAAAATTTTTCTTGCTGTTAATTATTATTATTTCTTTTGTGTTGTGAGGTGTTCTTGATTGGAAAATATATATATATATTTTTTTATACGAAGAATTTTTCAAAATGTCGTTGATTTGGCAAAAATTTGGCAGTGGCATTGATGTCGCTGATTTGGTTCAGACGATTTTCAACACAAATCACATTTAAAATTTAAATAATCAAAAATAATAACATGAATTTTTTTTTCTAATCACACTTGGTAGGCAAAAACATCCAGACCAAGTCCGTGAATGCGTGAGCCCATGGAAGAACGGAACGAGGGTGTACACCTGTAGGTGGAAGTCTAACTTGGCTCCGTGTCGCTGAAGAAGGGCAGCGCCTTCCGGGAGGAATTTTAGGGGGAACATATTTGCCCACAATTGCATATCTTATGGGGAGAAAACACAGAGAACTCCCACCAGGTAGTCCGTCTAACAATCTGACTGAGATACTGTCCGTCTAAGATACTGAACATCACAAACGCCATCGGGTCTCCCCGTTTTTTGTAACAGTTAATATAAATCTAATAATAATAAAATAATATAAATAATAATATAAATCTAATTATCTAAGAATTAATTCTTATCGAATCTTAACACTTCCAAAAATTTTTAAATCGGCTTTATTACTTTTAACATGTTTAAAGAATTAAACATTTTAAAAGTTTTAAAGACATTTGAACTATAAGTATTTTTTGTTATTATTATTAATTCTCTTGTATTTTCTTAGAACAAATAGTTTTTTTTTTTTTTGATGCATTAAAAAGTTAAAATTTGAAAATGATAATAACATTCGAAATATAATTAAGTAATATTTATTTAAAATTATTTTAAACATTTCGTTTGGAAATTAACGACAGCATAAAATCTTTTTTGTCGTAAGAAATGATAAAAAATTTTGGTTATTATCTTTTTTTTTCCACTAGTTTAAAAAAAATATATTTAAAATGTCATATTTTTAAACATGATATTGTTAATGATAAATAAATTATTGATCAAAACAGGACAGTAATTGTTGCTAATCATGCAGAACCAAACTACTATATCATTTTCCAATGTATTGATCTCTTAAAATATAATTTGTTTGTGAAAATTAGGTTTATTATAAAACTTTTGAAAATAGAACAATTTTTTAATCAATAAATTTAAATATAAAGTATTTTCGTAATGTTGATTATTTAGGTAGGTTTGTTTTGTTTAAACGTTTCAGTTTAATTTTAAAAAGTTATTGCTTTGTTTCCAATAAAATTAATTCCAGCTATGCAATAAAAAAAAAAGTAACGAATTTCGGCGAAGGTTGGTTTAATGCTATGTGAACGCTAATAATAAGTTAGTTTTTTATCATAAGAGCTTTTATAAAACAATATGTTCAGATTTTTAATTAAACCGTTTTAAACTGGTATACTGCATGCCCTTTAATGATGCTAAAATGTAAAACTGCATTTTGTCTACATGAAATAAAAAATTACGACAAACATAGCTTAAATTCTGAATTTTAAACAGCATAAAATTATATTTAATATATCGATATATCAATATATCCCACTTCGTCCACAGCAACATTTAGACCAAATCCATGAAGCTGTGTAATCTCATGGAAGGATGAAAAGGAAGGGGGTGTAGCAACTTCTGTTGTGATGGAGAATTCGTGGGTAGAAATCTGACTTAACTCCGAGTCGCTGAAGAAAGAGGGCAGTGCCTTCCGGGATAACTTTTATTGGAGAACTGTCCCGCATTTGCGTATGGGAGAAAACCCGAAAAACTCCCACCAGGTAGTCCGACTAGCGAGGCAAAAAGCTGAACATCACGAACGCCAGCGAGACTATTGTATTTAGAAACAGTATCTACAACAAGCCGCCAGCGGATGGAGCCTCAGCTCTAGTGCTCACACCAGCGGCAAAATTTGCCACTGAGTCACGAATCGGGCTTATTTAATATATATTAGAGTTATTACATGCTCTAATAGCGATTTAAAATTTATGTGATATTAAACCTTTCAAACGTGATGTAACTGTGCTAAAAATCTGATTTATTTACTGACACTTTAAAATAAATTAATTTTTTAAATGGTAACTAAAGATTATGTTCGATCAGTACAATTTCAGATAAGACTCTCATACAAAGTTATAAAATGTGTAGAGACATTTATAACACTATCCAATAAATTTCCAGTTCTGCGACAACTAACAGATAAGTAAGGATGCCAGAGTTTTAATTAATTATTCTTTAAATTCCAAAAATGTTTCTCATGATTAAAATGTATTACATTTTGTCAACCACTCTTGAATTTCCTATGTTTTTCTTTTATGCTTTTTGATGTGGTTATGTGGTGAGTATACTTTGTTCTTATTGTTTTGAATTTGGCATTATTAATGGTTTAAAAAAATGCTGCTAAATTAAAAATGTTTATCGCAATGCATTTTTAGCTTAATTAACTACCACCTTGACCTAACAGGAGATGGTTACTGTTTATAGGCTAAGACAGTCAGCCCTACGCTCTACAGTCATATTAGACCGGAACCTACGGCTTAAACTGGATTCTGAACCACTACAAACATTCATGACACCGCCGGGACTTGAACCCAAAACTTGTTGCGCCGAGCGCAACAGCGTCAATCAGTCGGCCATCAGACCTTCAGTTGAATAGTTTTTTTCAATTACCTTTTTAAAATTACAAGAAAAAAGATTAGATGAAGGAAAATAAAAAACTTTTCTGAAAGTTACTCTTAAAGTTGGTTGATATTTGCATAAAGAAGTATTAAAATAATAAAACATCCAATTGCTTAAGTGTAAAAAGCCACCACATCTCATTCATTGCTCACGATTCTCTTTTTGCAATAAAATATTTTACAGTTCTTAATTCGACAAAGTAATAAATCGATAACAACAATGTAGAGAACAATGTAATCGTCAACAATGTAATTGGGAAAAAATTTTCCGCCTTCGATAAGAGTTCATTTGAGGAAATGGCCCTCTCGATAGCTGTTCATACGATAACAGGTTTATGCAATTAGCAATTCATACGGCGATAAGTTTATGTGGTTATCTGTGTTTACATAGATGGGCTTTGTAAACACAGTTGAAATATTTGCAAGGTGCTATACACTTAATAAGCCATGCATAATAACTGATCTTAAACCTAAATGAACGCAATGGTAATCCGTTATCTGATTGCGAATCATATATGCATCGGTTCGATATCTTTACAGCAATTAATCATCATTCACTGAGTAAATTCTTCTCCTTCAAGAGAATGATTTTCACTTAAGGGTACCCAAAAGTTTTGATCAGCATGATACTTACAAACTGCATAAATAAATCTTAATGTATCTTACAGCTCATTAATCTTAATGTATAATCCAATTAATTAATCCAAATTGGCTATAAATCTATTGCCGAATTGTAAATTAATTTAGACGCATTTACTGGGTTCGATTATTGGTGCATGTTTACTGCAGTGGAAGCAGAGAATCGATCCCTTTTCATTGAATGAATTCTTTTGGAATCCACACTGAACGCCGGCAAATAAATTTTAGCGAGCGATTTAATATAACAGTATTGTAACGTCTCGGCCTATCCTAGACCTATACCGGCTTCAAAAAGAGGGCCACTTTCAGTTTCATGGGATCACTTTATTTTTTATTTACAAGTATTATATATATGCAGAACTCTGGTTTTATACACTTTATTATTTATATATATAAAAAAAAAAAAAAATTGAAATTAAAGATTTAAATTTGATTCACAATTGCATTTCACTTCAAGGACTGAGATTTTCAGAGTTCTCGAGTCTATGACGAATTCAAAATACGTCGTCTGCTGCAAACATTAATTATCAAACGGCGTGATACACGAACCCATAGAGGATTCAGTTTGTAAACAGAAGGAAACTCCGGCCCGTTCAGTCACTATTATAAAAATAGAAAAAACAACACTTCTTGTCGATTCGTAGAACACCTTTTTCTTCTTCTTCTTAAAAAACAAGAGGAGGGTGGATGGGGGTCAGCTTCCCACACTTCTTATTGAGTAGATATTGTCTAAGTTCATGATCTATCACTAATCACGATGCAGCAACTCATGGTGTAGTTCATATTTCATATGTAATTGTCTCGACTCTGAAGGTCGAACAGACAATCGCGAATTTCATGAGGTCCCATTATCCATGACACTGTTTATCTGCTGTCAGATTTGAGTGACAGGTTGTTACTGGGTCGATTATTGGTGTATATTTACTGCAGTGGAAGAAGAGAATCGATCACTTTTAATTGAATAAATTCTTTTGCAGGAGAATAATCCACACGGAGCGCTGGCAAATTAATTTCAGCGACCCATTTGATATAGCAGCATATTACAAGACATTATACATATATTAAATCGCTGCATTTTGAGAAGTTTTTATCTGATCTAATTTTAAATTAACGATAACTGCTATTCGATTATGAATCAAGTTAAAGGCATTAAGCTAGAAGGATATTTGTAACATCTCGGCCTATATTAGACCTATAACAGTTTTATGAAGAGGGCCCCTTTCGAGTTCATCGGAACACTTTAATTTTTATTTATAAGCATTATATAACAATATATACAGAATTCTATTTACAAAGAAATGAAAATTTAAAATAAATATAAACCAGAATCACAAATGCAGTTCTCTCCAAGGTTGGAGATTTTCAGAGTTGTAGAATCTGCGACGAATATCGTGCGCCCCGTATGTGACAGACCTTAATTATCACACGACGTGATACACAAAATCACAAGGGGTTTACTTTGTAAAGAGGTGAAATCCCCGGCCTCTTCTGTCACTTTCAGAAAAAGAGTGAAACAACATTTCTTACCGACTCGTCGCAAAACTCTTTCTTTTCTTCTCCAAAAACCTCCCTTTAAGAAATTTTTCAAAGGGGGTAGGAGTCAGCTTTCCTCACTTGTCATTGGAATGGACACTTCCTCAACCCATGGCCTATCACCCATCATTATGCAACAACTCATGGTATAGTCCATATTCCATCTGTAATTATCTCGACTTGTGAAGGTCGGACAGGCAATCGCTAATTTCATGAGGTCCCTTTATCCATGACACTGATTATCTGCTGTCAGATTTGAGTGACAGGTTGTTACTGGGTCGATTATTGATGTATGTTTACTGCAGTGGAAGAAGAGAATCGATCAAATTTCATTAAATAAATTCTTTCGCATGAGAACAATTCACTTTGAACGCTGGCAAATAAATTTTAGCGACCAATTTGATATAGCAGTATATTACAAAACATTATACATATAATAAAAATTTTGGGAAGCTTTTAACTAACCCTAGAATATACTGCATCGTCAAGAGGTGTGTGTGTGTGCAAGGGGGGTAATTAACAGTAACTGTTAATCGATTAAAAATCAGGTCAAATGCATTAAACTATAGGGAATCATAATGGGATATTTTTCAGCGGGCGGATTTTTCTGTAACAGAATAATACTTATATGGCGTATTGAATGAGTTTCATCAAACAAATCAACACAACATGAGATATGGTACATTCAATAAATCCTTGCTTAATAGTGGCTAATCATGATATTGCATTGACATAACGATAACATGTTATCTGATTGTAATTCAGGTTAAACACACTGTGCTTGGTTCGATGCTTGTTAGTTAACATATATGTTTTCTACAATGAATCAATGATCCTCTTTCAATGGACAAATTCCCTCGCAAGAATTCTTCTCCATTCTTGAATGGAAACTAACCTGCAATATTAAGTACAGTTGTACTCCCTTTTACTTGAACTCTGTGCTTTTCTTTCTTTTTCGTTTGGCATCACTGTGGACATTTTTTTATACTCATACAATTGTCCTTTCCTTTTCAATATTCGATTATTTTTTTGATTCTATTGTTTACAAAAGTATTACCATAGAAACCATCTTATAATTAGATTCATTTATTTATTCTGCAAATAAAAGCAAACTTTGGCACATTGTTGGTGTTCCCGCTTTCTTAATACTCACTTTTCTTCATCTTTTATGCATTTTTTTCCAAATTTGTTTTTTTTTTTATCTTTGTTTCGTAAATTTCATCTATACTGGTGTGTTTCCATAGTGCGATTTATTTATTTAGATATTTTTTTTTTATTTATTTATTTTTATTATTTTAATTAATGATGGTGTTACTACTAATTTTGTTAGAAAAATGGCCTGTCTTTAAAATAATTGATAAATAATTTAAGAGAGTAGAAAATTGAAGCAGTGCAACATTATAGAGGGTTAGATGCATGTAAGGGGCTTGATGACCGAGTGACTAGCTCTCTGGCACTCGGTACCATAGGGTTCGAGTCCTAGTGGCGCCATAGGTGCTTGTAGTTGATGCAATTCAATTAAACAGTCGGTATATTATGATCTTAGGGCTGACATCCTTTCCCCGTAAAGATAACACAACAATTCGGCTAAATTAAAGATGTTTATCCCATTAATTTTTTTTTAAATTTGTAGCTTAATTAACTAACTCCCTGGCACAACAGCCCTGGATGGGCCAAGGCCGTTTGCCTGCTGGCAAATTTCGAAACAGGAGATGGTTTCTTTTTACAGGGTAGGGTAGTCAGCCCTCCACCCAACAGTCCTATTAGACCGAGACCTACGGTTTAAAGTGGATTCTAAACCACTACAGACATTTATAGCGCGTTTAAATAACTGCTGCTAAAATAAAAATGTTCAATAAAATTTTTGTATAATTTTTTAGTTCAATTAACTACCACTTTGACACAATAGCTCATGGTGGGCCAAGGCCATCGTCTACTGACAGATTTTGAGACAGGAGATGGTTACTTTTTACGGTTTGGTTTGGTTTGTCGCTCTACGGTCATCTTGTTCACACGAGAGCTAAATAGACCGGGATCTACAGTTTAAAGTGGATTCCGAACCAATAAAAATATTCATGCCACCGTCAGGATTCGAACCTGGAGCCTGCGGTACCAAAGATCAGAGTACTTTTTATAGGGTAGGGTTATCAGCCCTACACTCTACAGTCATATTAGACTAGGACCTACGGTTTAAAATTGGATTCCGAACCGCTACAAACATACATGGCTCAGCTGGGACTCGAACCCGAAAGTGACACCGAGCACAGGAGCACTAAACACTCGGCCATCAAGCTTTCAACTTAATAGTTTTTTTAATTACCATTTTAAAACTACAAGAAAGGAGATTAGAAGAAGGAAAAAGAAACTTTTCTGAAAGTTGCTCTTAAAATTTGCTGATATTTGCATAAAGAAGTAGTAAAATATTAAAACAACCATTTGATTAAGTGCAAAAGCCATCTCACCCCATTCACAAACTGCTCACGTTTCTCTTTTGCAATAAAATATTTTACAGTTCTTAATTCGACAAAGTAATAAATCGATAATAACAATGTAATCGCGAACAATGCAATCGACAACAATGTAATTGGGAAAAATTTTCCGCCTTCTACAAGAGTTTATTTGAGGAAATGATCCTCTCGATAGCTGTTCATACGATAACAGGTTTATGCAATTAGCAATTCATACGGCGATAAGTTTATGTGATTATCTGTGTTTACAAAGATGGGCTTCGTAAACACAGTTCGAATATTTGCTAGGTGCTATACACTTAATAAGCCATGCATAATAACTTGACCTTAACCCTAAATGAACGCAACGGTAATCCATTATCTGATTGAGAATCATATATGCATCGGTTCGATATCTTTACAGTAATTAATCATCATTCACTGAGTAGTAAATTCTTCTCTTCCAAGAGAATGATTTACAGGGTACCCAAAAGTTTTGATGGAGCATGAAATTTACAAATTGCATAAATAAATCTTGGTGTATTAATTAATCCAAATTGGTTATAAATCTATTGTCTAATTGTAAATTAATTTGGAAGCATTTTACTGGGTCGATTATTGGTGTATGTTAACAGAAGTGGGAGCAGAGAATCGATCACCTTTTTCATTGAATAAATTGTTTTGCAATCTACAATGAACGCTGACAAATTTCAGCGATCAAGCAAATATTGCAAGACATTATGCATGTGCATTTTGGAAAGTTTTTAACTGATCCTAATTTTAAATTAACAATAGCTGTTATTCGATTATAAATCAGGTTAAAGGCATTAAACTATAAGGATATTTGTAACGTCCCGACCTATACTAGACCTATAACGACTTGAAAATGAGGGCCACTTTCAAGTTCATGACAATTTTTTAATAATTTTTCATAATTTTTATTTACAAGTTATATATATACAGAATTCTATTTATAAAGAAATGAAAATTAAAAATATAAATTAGATTCACAAATGCAGTTCACTCCAAAGTCGGAGATTATCAGATTTCTCGAGTCTACGACGAATCTAAAGCATCCGGTCTGCGGCAGACCTTAATTATCAAACGGCGTGATACACGAAACCACCAGAGGCTCACTTTGTAAACAGGCGGAAACTCCGGCCTGTTCAATCACTTTCAGAAAAATAGAAAAACAACACTACTGGTGGACTCTTCTTAGAACATTTTTCTTCTCCAAACCCCCCTTTATGAAAACTCGACAAGGAAGGGGGGGGGTCAGCCCACAAAGGATTCACTTTGCAAACAGATGGAAATTCCGGCCTGTTCAGTTACTATTATAAAAATAGAAAAAACACTTCTTGTCGACTCGTCGAAGAACTTTCTTCTTCTTCTCCAAAAACCTTCCTTTAAGAAAATCTGTCAAGAGGAGGGTGGAGGTGGGGGGGGAGATCAGTTGCCCTCACTTCTCATTGGAGCAGACATTTTTCAGCTCATGGTCTACCACCAATGACGATGCAACAACTCATGGTGTAGTCTATATTCCTCTGTTATTGTTTCGACTTGTGAAAGTCGAACAGGCAATTGCTAATTTCATGAATCTCATATCTACTATCAGATTTGAGTGACCGGCTGTTCTTATTAGCACAAAACACTAGTTGCATGTAATATAACTGCCCACAATGTTGCTTATCTGCTGTCAAATTTGAGTGATGGGTTGTTATTATGTACTTGTCAAAGAATATGCATTCCTGTCTTCTGGGAATGAAATACCACACCTCTTTCTGTGAGAAAAATGTTACAGTATATTACAAGACATACATATAATAAATCATTGCATTTTGGAAAGTTTTTAACTAATCCTAATTTTAAATTAATAATAATTGTCATTCGATTATAAATCAAGTTAAAAGCATTAAACTATAAGGATATGAATGTCGTATTTTTCAGCGGGCACATTTTTCTGTAAGAGAATAATGCATGCGTGATAGTATTGAATAAGTTTTATCAAACAAATCAACATAACATATGGTATCGTATCGTATATCTTTGCTTAACAGTGACTAATCATGATGTTGCATTGGCATAACGATAATATGCAATCTGATTGTAATTCAGGTTAAACACACTATGCTTGTTCGATGCTTGTTAGTTGCTTGTATGTATTCTACAATGAATCAATGATCATTTTTCAATGGACAAAAGACTCATCCAAAAATTCTTCTCCATACTTGAATGGAAAGTAACATGTATTAATTAAGTACAGTTGCACTTTTATTCACGTGAACTCGGAGTAGAGCTTTTTTGGTGCGGAGTTTTTCGTTCGGCATCACTGTCGATTTTTTTTATACTCATGCAAATCTTTTATTATTTCATTTAATTTTCTTTGATGTAAAATTTCAATTTCAACTTCAACATTTACGTTATCCCAATGATTGTTTTCAAAATTTTCCTTTTCCTTTTCAATGCTCTATTATTTTTTTTTGATTCTATTAATAAAATAGTGTTACTATAGAAAACACTTTGTAGTTTGATTCATTTATTTATACTGCAAATAAAAGCAAACTTTAATACATAGTTGGTGTTCATGTTTTCTTAGTATTCAATTTTTTTTTTTTTCTTTTATTGATTTTCTTCAGATTTGTTTTTTACCTTTTTGGCTTGTAAATCTCATTTCATCTATTCTGATTGTGTAAAATCTTCAGTGTAATCAATATATATATATATATATATATATAATACAATAAAAAAAAATTTTTTAACGATGTTAAAAGTGAGAAAATTTAGAATTTTGTTTGGAAAATGGCTTGTCTTTAATAATAATTCGTAAATAATTTAAGCAGTAAAGAATTGAAAAATGCGAAATTACAAAGGTTTAGATGTATAAAAGGGGCCTGATGACACAGTGACAAGCACTCGGTACCGCAGGCTTTGGGCTCAAATCCCAGCGGTGCCATGGATGCTTGTAATGGTTCGGAATCCACCTTAACACGTAGGTCCCTGTCTAATACGACTATAGAGTGTCGGGCGTAGAATTGACAACCTTACCCCTTAGGAAAAGAAAAATGTTTCGGAATTTGCTAGTTGGCAGAATGTCCCGGCCAAAATGAGGCTGTCGTGTCATTGAAGAAAATGCATAAAAACTACAATTTTATTAAATTATTATTATTATTATTACTATTATTATTTCGTCTTTAGACGCATTTAAACAAAATTAATCTGTAGTCATATGCAAGACTGACCCAATTATCACTTAACTTTATAGTGAAAAATTGGCAACTTAAAATGACACGTATTCTATAAGTCTTTATAGAACTATGCGGTTTTTTTTTTTTATAACTAATCCAGTTTTTGAATCAATGATAATTTATTCTCTGATTGAAAATTAGGTTAGCCGCATTACAATGAATTGATCATGATGTACGTTCCCTGCAACGAATCTGTGGCAAATTCTTTTTACAAGTGGATAATCTCTACTTAACAGCAACTTTAACTATTATTTATTATTTTATTAGGATTTTTATCTGACTTTATATTGTTGATGTGATAATAAATCAGGTTAAAAGATTTACACTCTATTTGTATGGACGTAGGTTAGTTGCGAATTACTTGGAGGCAAATTCCTCTGTAAATATCTCCATTTAACAGTAGCTTTAAATTCTAGTGTGTACATTATTTACCGATCAATTATGATTTTATATGATTTCATTTTAAATTTTTTATCTGATAATTAGATGCTAATAAATCAGATTAGAGGATTTTGCACTGGATAGATACTGATTATGCATTTTTGCAAAAATTGGTGAATCATCTTCCACCGAGGAAATTTCTTCAGCAAACCACTAATCCTTATTTTACGTAACTTTTAATTTCTAACGCTCAAAATCATTTATCAGTCAATTAAGATTTCATAATAGATTATTACCTATTTATTTATGTGATAATAAATCAGGTTAGCAGATTTGCACATGACTGATATTGACTGATATTAATCAAATCTGCAATGAATCAGAGAATCAACTTTCTTAAGAGGCAAATTTCTTGTACGTGAGAATAATCGCTACTGAGTAGTAGCTTTATCTTCTAATGTGCAAATTATTTATGGGTCATTATGATTTTTTTGATATTTTTATTGATTATGATAATAAATCAGGTTGGAAGCTTAACAATAGATCGATATTATGTATGCTCCCTGTAATGAATCCGAGAATCATTTTTCAGTGAGATTAATTCCTTTTGCAAAGACAATGTTCCCTACTTTTGGGTAGTTTTAATATAGGCATAAAAAATCATTTATCGATCGATTAGAATTTAAATTAGATTATTAAGAGTTATGCAAGAGGGAAAGTATTATCTAGAAGGAAATTAGATTATCAAGAAACCATCAAGTTAGAAGTTTTGCACTGGAATGATATTGATATAAGTTTCCTGCAATGAATC
Organism: Caerostris extrusa; assembly: GCA_021605095.1. Classification (NCBI taxonomy): domain Eukaryota; kingdom Metazoa; phylum Arthropoda; class Arachnida; order Araneae; family Araneidae; genus Caerostris; species Caerostris extrusa. Next base: position 15,491 of record BPLR01013867.1, read on the forward strand.
AGAGAATCATCTTTCATTGAGGTAGATTTCTTCTACGTGAGAATAATCACTACTGAATAATAGCTTTATCTACTACTGCGCAAATTATTTATGGATTATTTTGATTTTATCTGATTTTTTATTGGATTATAACAAATAATTATAATAATAACTAAGATTAAAAGCTTAGCAATAGATCGATATTATTTATGATCCCTCTAACGAATCTTATAATCATTTTTCATTGATGGAAATTCTTTTTGCAATGTTCTCTGTTTAGGTAGTTTTAATTCTGGCATAAAAAATAAATTACCGATCGATTAGGATTTAAATTAAATTAGATTATTAACAATTATGCAAGAGGGAAAGCATTATCTAGAAGGAAAATAGATTATTAAAAATCCATCAAGGTAGAAGATTTTCACTTGATCGATATTGATTTTGCGTCCTGTAAAGAATCGGTGAATCATCTTTCATTGAGGAAATATCTTCAGCAATCTACTAATTCCTTATTTAACGTAACTTTTAATTTCCAGCGCCCAAAATCATTTATCAGTCAACTATGATTTCATATTAGATTATTTTATGTTTATTCATGTGGTTAGCAAATCAAGTTATCATATTTGCACATGACTGATATGGATCGTTATCTGCAATGAATCAGTGAATCATTTTACACTGAAGTAAATTTCTTCTACGTGAGAATAATCACTTCTGAATCGTAACTTAAAATTCTAACGTGCAAATTATTTATGGATTATTATGATTTAATTTGAATTTTTTTATTGGATTATAACAAATAATTATGGTAATAAATCAGTTAAGAAGCTTAGCAAAATGTTCGATATTATTTATGCTCCCTGTAACGAATCAAAGAATCATTTTTCAATGAGGGAATTTCTTTTGCAAGGCAATGTTCCCTATTTAGGTAGTTTTAATTCTGGCATAAAAATAATTTATCGATCGATTAAGATTTAAATTAAATTAAATTACTAACAATTACGCAGGAGGAAAAGTATTACTTAGAAAGAAATTGAATTATTAAGAATCCATCAAGTTAGAAGTTCTGCACTGGGTCGATATTCATCATGCATCTCGTAAAGAATCGGTAAAACATCTTACAATGAAGAAATATCTTCAGCCAGCCACAAATCCTTACTTAACGTAACTTTTAATTTCTAACACGCCCAAAATCATTCATCAATCCATTATGATTTTATATTAGAATTTTACCTATTTATTTATGTAGTAATAAATCAAGTTAGAATATTTTGCATATGACGGATATGGATGACTCCTTGTAATAAATCAGAAGATCATCTTTCTTAGAGGTAGATTTCTTCTACGTGAGAATAATCACTACTGAATAGCAGCTTTATCTTCTAATGTGCAAATTATTTATGGGTAATTATGGATTTTTTTTATTGGATTATGGTAATAAATCAGTTTAGAAAATTAGTAATAGATCTATATTATTTATGCTCCCTGCAACGAATCGGATAATTATTTTTTAGTGAGGACATTTCTTTTGCAAGACAATATTCCCGATTTGTGTAGTTTTAATTTTGACATAAAAAATTATTTATCTGTCTATCAGAATTTAAATGAAATTAGATTATTAAGAGTTATACAGGAGGGAAAGCATTATCTAAAAGGAAATTAGATTATTAAAAATCCATCAAGTTAGAAGTTTTGCACTGAATTATATTGATATAAGTTTCCTGCAATGAATCGGAGAATCATCTTTCATTTGAGGTAGATTTCTTCTACGTGAGAATAATCACTACTGAATAATAGCTTTATCTACTACTGCGCAAATTATTTATGGATTATTTTGATTTTATCTGACTTTTTATTGATTATAACAAATAACTTTAATAATAACTAAGATTAAAAGCTTTAAATAGATCGATATTATTTATGCTTCCTGTAACGAATCGGAGAATCATTTTTCAGTGAGGGAATTTCTTTTGTAAGGCAATGTTCCTATTTAGGTAGTTTTAATGTAGGCATAAAAATAATTTATCGATCGATTAGGATTTAAATTAAATTAGATTAGTTTATTAACAATTACGTAGGAGGGAAAGTATTACTCAGAAAGAAATTGATTATTAGAGAATGCATCAAGTTCCGAAGTGGATCGATATTCATCATGCATCTCGTAAAGAATTGGTGAATAATCTTACACTTAAATATCTTCAGCCAGCCATTAATTCTTATTTAACGTAGCTTTTAATTTCTACCGCCCAAAATCATTTATCAATCAAGTATGATTTCATATTAGAATATTACCGTGTTTATTTATGTAGTAATAAATCAAGTTAGAATATTTGCATATGACGGATATGGATGATTCCTTGGAATAAATCGTAGAATCATCTTTCTTAGAGGTAAATTTCTTCTACGTGAGAATAACCACTACTGAATAGCAGCTTTATCTTCTAATGTGCAAATTATTTTTGGATCATTATGATTTTTTATTGGATTATGATAATAAATCATGTTATAAGCTTAGCAGCAGATCAATATTATTTATGCTCCCTGTAACGAATCGGAGAATCATATTTCAGTGAGGAAATTTCTTTTGCAAGGCAATGTTCTCTACTTACGTAGTTTTAATACAGGTATAAAAAATTATTTATCGATCGAATAGGATTTAAATTAAATTAAATTATGAAGAATCCATCATGTTAGAAGCTTTGTACTGGATCAATATTGATTGTGCATATTGTAAAAGAATCAGTGAATCATCTTTCACTGAAGAAATTTCTTTTGCAATCCACTAATCCTTTATTTAATGTAATTTTCAATTTCTGTGGCGCACAAAATCATTTATCAATCAACTATGATTTTATATTAGATTATTATATGTTTATTCATGTGGTTAGCAAATCAAGTTATCATATTTGCACATGACTGATATGGATCTTTATCTGCAATGAATCAGAGAATCAACTTTCTTAAGAGGCAAATTTCTTGTATGTGAGAATAATCACTTCTAAATAGTAACTTTATCTTCTAATGTGCAAACTATTTATGGGTCATTATGATTTTATCCGATTTTTTATTGATAATAATAAATCAGGTTAGAAGCTTAACAATAGATCGATATTATATATGCTCCTTGTAATGAATCGGAGAATCATTTTTCAGTGAGGGAATTTAAATTTGTGAGGCAATGTTCCCTATATACGTAGTTTTAATTCTGGCATAAAAATCTAGGATTTAAATTAGATTATTAACAAATATGCAAGACGGAAAGTATTATTTAGGGAGGAAATTAGAGAGGAATATTATTAAGAGTTTATCAAGTTAGAAGTTTTGCACTGGATGATATTGATATAAGTTCCCTGCAAAGAATCAGAAAATTTGTTCTTAAGAGGTAAATTTCTGCTGCCTGAGAATAATCACTACTGAATAGTAGCTTTATCTTTTATTGTGCAAATTATTTACGGGTCATTATGATTATATCTGATTTTTTTTTATTGGATTATAAAAGATAATTATGCTAATAAATCATGTTAGAAGCTTAGCAATAAAATCGATATTATTTAACGAATAATATCGAATGCTCCCTGTAACGAACTTAGAATCATTTTTCGGTGAGGGAATTTCTTTTGCAAGGCAATGTTCCCTATTTACGTAGTTTTAATTTTAAGAATTTATCAATGGATTAGAATTTAAATTAGATTATTAACAATTACGCAGGAGGGAAAGTATTATTTAGAAGGAAATTAGATTATTAAGAATCCATCAAGTTAGAAGTTTTGCAGATTATATAACTCCCCGCAATGAATCCGTGAACCATCTTTCATCGAGGCAAATTGCTTTGCAAGAGAATAATCCTCACTTAGCGGTGGACAATGAGTTCCAGCGAAACAAATCATTTATCTTGTGCGCTTGATGTTAAAAATGCTTAATCAAGCTTATTTTCCGTTTCTCAAATCCAAGAAAGCAAACATCTTCTTCATTTAGAGTCGGAAAATGTGGGCTATAAAAATAAAAACGAGCCTCATTTGTAGGCCACTCGAATCACAGAGGTCCCAAATTTTTTTTTTTTTATTTGATTATAACAAATAATTATGATGATAAATCAGGTTAGAAGCTTAGCAATAGATCAATATTATTTATGCTGCTTATAACGAATCATTTTTTTCAGTGAGGAAATTTCTTCAGCAAGGCGATCTTCCTTACTTACGTAGTTTTAATTTTAATCATTTATCAATGGATTAGATTTGAATTAGATTATTAACAATTATGCAGGAGGGGAAGTATTATGTAGAAGGAAATTAGATTATAAAAAACCATCAAGTTAGACGTTTTGCACTGATGATATTGATATAAGTTCCTTGCAAAGAACCAGAAAATCATCTTTCATTAAGGCAAATTGCCGAGCGTGACAATAATCCTTCTTCAACGTAACTTTTAATTTCTAACGCCCAAAATCATTTATCAGTTAACACTGATTTTACATTAGATTATTACCTGTTTATTTATGTGATAATATATATTAGATTTAAAGATTTGCACATGCCTGATATAGATCGCTCCCTGCAATGAATCATCTTTCTTAGACGTACATTTCTTCTACGTGAGAAATAGCTACTGAATAGTTCTAATGTGCAAAATTATTTTTGGATCATTATGATTTTTTTATTGGATTATGATAATAAATCATGTTAGCAGCTTAGAAGTAGATCAATATTATTTATGCTCCCTATAACGAATCGGAGAATCATATTTCAGTGAGGGAATTTCTTTGCTAGGCAATGTTCCCTATTTACGTAGTTTTAATTTTAAGAATTTATCAATGGATTAGAATTTAAATTAGATTATTAACAATTATGCAGGAGGGAAAGTATTATTTAGAAGGAAATTAGATTATTAAGAATCCATCAAGTTAGAAGTTTTGCACTAGATTATATAACTCCCGCAATGAATCCGTGAACCATCTTTCATCGAGGCAAATTGCTTTGCAAGAGAATAATCCTCACTTAGCGGTGGACAATGAGTTCCAGCGAAAAACAAATCCATTTATCTTGTGCGCTTGATGTTAAAAATGCTTAATCAAGCTTATTTTCCATTTCTCAAATCCAAAGAAAGCAAACATCTTCTTCATTTAGAGTCGGAAAATGTGGGCTGCTATAAAAATAAAAAACGAGCCTCATTTGTAGGCACTCGAATCACAGAGGTCCCAAATTTTTTTTTATTGATTATAACAAATAATTATGATGATAAATCAGGTTAGAAGCTTAGCAATAGATCAATATTATTTATGCTGCTTATAACGAATCATTTTTCAGTGAGGAAATTTCTTCAGCAAGGCGATCTTCCTTACTTACGTAGTTTTAATTTTAATCATTTATCAATGGATTAGGATTTGAATTAGATTATTAACAATTATGCAGGAGGGGAAGTATTATGTAGAAGGAAATTAGATTATAAAAAAACCATCAAGTTAGACGTTTTGCACTGCATGATATTGATATAAGTTCCTTGCAAAGAACCAGAAAATCATCTTTCATTAAGGCAAATTGCCGAGCGTGAGAGTAATCCTTCTTCAACGTAACTTTTAATTTCTAACGCCCAAAATCATTTATCAGTTAACACTGATTTTACATTAGATTATTACCTGTTTATTTATGTGATAATATATATTAGATTTAAAGATTTGCACATGCCTGATATGGATCGCTCCCTGCAATGAATCATCTTTCTTAGACGTACATTTCTTCTACGTGAGAAATAGCTACTGAATAGTTCTAATGTGCAAATTATTTTTGGATCATTATTTTTTTTTTTATTGATTATGATAATAAATCATGTTAGCAGCTTAGAAGTAGATCAATATTATTTATGCTCCCTATAACGAATCGGAGAATCATATTTCAGTGAGGGAATTTCTTTTGCTAGGCAATGTTCCCTACTTACGTAGTTTTAATTTTAATCATTTATCAATGGATTAGAATTTAAATTAAATTATTAACAATTATGCAGGAGGGAAAGTATTATCTAGAAGGAAATTAGATTATTAAGAATCCATCAAGTTAGAAGTTTTGCACTGGAAGATAATGGTATAAATTCCCTGCAATGAATCAGAGAATCATCTTTCATTGATGTAGATTTCTTCTACTTGAGAATAATCACTACTGAATAATAGCTTTATCTACTAATGCGCAAATTATTTATGGATTATTTTGATTTTGTCTGATTTTTTTATTGGATTATAACAGATAATTATGCTAATAACTTTAGCAATAAGATCGATATTATTTATGCTCCCTGTAACGAATCGGAGAATCATTTTTCAGCGAGGGAATTTCTTTTGCAAGGTAATGTTCCCTATTAGTTTTAATTTTGGCATTAAAAATCATTTATAGATGGATTAGGATTTAAATTGGATTATTAACAATTATGCAAGAGGGAAAGTATTATCCAGAAGGAAATCAGATTGTTAAGAAAACATCAAGTTAGAAGTTCCTGCAACGAATCAGAGAGTCATCTTTCATCGAGGCAAATTGCCTTGCAAGAGAATAATCCTCACTTAAGGATGGCAAATGAGTTCCAGAGAAACAAATCATTTATCTTGTGCGCTTGATGTTAAAAATGCTTAATCAAGCTTAGTTTCCGTTTCTCAAGCCCAAGAAAGCAAACATCTTCTTCATTTAGAGTCGGAAGATTGCAGCCGCTGTAAAAATAAGAACGAGCATCATTTGCAGGCACTCGAATCACAGAGGCCACCTTTGTGTGCTTGACATTTCCTTCAAGTGCTTTTCCTCTTCAAACGTTATTAAAAAACTTATTACTCAGTTATCAAGTCTGAACGTCTGCTGGGTTTGTGTTTGGGGTTAATTTATTTCCTCCACTGCAGTTCGAAGGCGAAATCGCTGCGGTAATTGTTATTGTTGAAGGATTTATGGGCGTGGCGCGTGCTGTCAGTTCAGAGGCTGCGGGAACGTTTTCATTCCCCGCGTTCGATTTGGAATTCATCAACTGAGAATTCGATATTGAAACAAGTGCTTTTTCAATTCCTTCTATTAGCTCGCACTCTCCCTATATATATATCTTATTCATATTTTCTATCGTTCATGAAATAACTTTTTGTTCATCACTCGAGTTCAAATACATTTTTTTAAACTTGTAGTGGATGACACTTGATGTTAATACAACTTTTTTTTTCAAATATTAGTTCAGTAATTAAATTTAATTAATTGATTTTAGTTTTTTTTTTTTTAGATTTAAGTTGCATATATCTACCAATAGAGGGCGCCAGATAAACTTAAAAAATGAACGAAAATTATTTATAAAGAACTTTTCTGCAATAGAGTGAAAAAAAGTAGGAATTGACTTTAAAAATATTTTTTTTATTTACTTCTTTCTAAGAGGGACACTAAAAATATTAAAAAAAAAAAATCTGTTGGTAATGACTAGTATCTTGATGACTCCTTAAAAGTTCTTCCAGAAGACATTGCCCTCCTTCTTCAACGTCATGGTTTGGTTTGGTCGCTCTACGGTCATTTTGTGCCCACTTTAGGCTAATTAGACCGGGACCTACAGTTTAACGTGGATTCCGAACCACTACAAACACTCATGCCACCGCCAGGATTCGGATCTGAAGTCTGTGGCATTAAAGTGCCAGAGCGCTTGCCAATTGGCCATCAGGTCGCTCAGTGTGTAACGGAGCCAAGTCAGACTACGGGTGCTCCATCACAACAGAAGCTACTTCCCTCCTTCCATGAGTAGATTATTCATGGGATGTCCTTCGCCCATTGTTGGCCATTGAGGTTTAGTCACACAAATAAAATATTTTAATATTATAGCTTTATTGGCAGATTTTATTGAACTTTTCTAGAGGAGGTTCTCACATTAATTGTTGGAAGATATGTCATAGACCAGGGATGGGCAAACCTTTTTCGGTCGCGGGCCAAAAATCGAAAAAAAGTTTGGCGGGCCAAGATAAATTTTTGTAATATTTTAAAAACAATATACAAGTATTACAATTTAAATATGTTAATGAGATGAATGAAATTGCGATTTTAATTTTAAAAGTTCCTTATATTGAGGTTCGAAGTGAGATGTACTGATTCTAAGGAACGAAGCTAAATGCTCATCTGAAATAATTCTTTCTAGGGTTCATAGTTGAAAACACTTGTTCACATATATAAGATGAAGCAAACATAGCACTGATTTTCTGGATGAGAGATATTAAATTTGGGAAACTTACTTTCGATAATGGTTTGTAAAACTCTAACTTTGGCATATTTAGAAACAACTGCTTTTGATGATTGTTAGATTGCAACTCAATCAATTCAACCTGCAAATTTGACCGCATTGCTTCACAATATACGTTGAAAGGCATGGTCCAAATCTGTTTGAATGACACTGGAATGATGGAATGATATAATATTGCCTCTTTTAATTTGCCTCGGACCGGCAAATTAAAATTCTATCCGCGGGCCGGATAGAACCTTCCGAAGGGTCGGAGAGGCCCGCGGGCCGTAGTGTGCCCATCCCTGTCATAGACTGTGATATCAGCATGATATGATTCCATCTCTTTCAGCATTAATGTGGGCAATTACCTGCGTTTAACTTTTTAGGGTATGATGGGCTGGTTGTGCTGAACCAGTCTATTGACCACACCGATTGATATACCGATTTGTGGTGTCTAGATGACTTGTTACATGTTTGCATTTCATTGGTTTGCAAGGATCTCGCACGAGAGAATAGAAGTTGAAAGTTGAGTTTTTGAACATAACACGCCATTCTACTCCAAATCGATTTGTTGCATTTTGAATGGAGTTCGAAATGCATGCCAGCTTTTGTGATGTAGAATTTCCGCTCTTCCTGTTATCAGTTTTTGGTCACGCATCGAAAGAGTTAAGACTTTTCGAAAGATGGGTGGTCTGATAGGAAGAAATAACGGGTTGTTTTTGTGTGTGCGTGTTCAGACAGCAATTTCAGAGACAGACAAACAGGATGTTTCTAATCTGGATGTGACTTACTTTGCAAATGCATGAGTGTGAGAAATACGCAGCATTTTTGAAATTGTACGTCACTCCTTCCATCGATGCTGGCGGCCTGATGGCCATTTGTCTAGTGATGTGGCCTTTGGTACCACAGGGTTTAGGTTCGAAACCTGGCGGTGGCATGGATGTTTGTTAGTGGTTCGGAATCCTTTGGCGCTCGGTGCCGCAGGCTTCGGGTTCGAGTCCCGGCGATGTTATGGATGTTTGTAGTGGTTCGGAATCCACTGTAAGCCGCATTTCCCGTTCGTAGTTCCCACTTTAAGCCGTATTTCACAGTCATAGTTCTCACCCACATCATTCCCAAGCTGTAAAGGGGCAACAGCTCTAGGCACAGTGATGAGTTGTGGTGAGGTAGTAGGAGTGTTTCGGTATCCAGATTAATCTAATTAGCCTAACGTGTGTAAAAAAATAATAGTGGAGTGACTAACCAAATCAAACCAATGCTACTGCCAAGCATGCATTACTATCGGTGCTTCTATCAATAATATATATAGATATCATAATAAACATTGCTAGAAAGAAGCACTTGTCAGCGATGCTGTATGCAAACTGTTTTCATTCATGTTTATGTCTTAGTCTGGGCCTCAATACGACACTTGTGCTCATACATTCCTATACAAAAAGTGTTTGTTATAAAGTAGTCTCATCATCAATGGCGCAACAGCCCTTTTGTGGGCCAAGTCCGTCTACCTACTGGTAGATTTCGAGACGAGAGATGTTTTTTGCTTTTTACGGGGTAGAGTTGTTAGCTCTACGCCCAAAGCTCAACAGTCATATGAGACTGGGACCTACGGCTTAAAGTGGATTCCGAACCACTACAAACATCCATGGCCCCACCGAGGCTCGAACCTGAAAGCCTGTGGTACCGAGCGTCAGAGCGCCACACGGCTACCACCACCAGAGCTAGCCACTCGGCCATTCAGTCCCATAAAGTAGTCTAGCACACCCTAAATCTCTCCTATGAGTTCTGGAAAACAGACATGATGGCCAACTTTCGAAACAGCCGAGAAAATGGTAAACTTGTCACGCAGCAATCGAACTCTTTGGTAACCTACTGTGTGACTTACTCATTCGACTCTGCTAATCGGATTACTAAAGGAAATCAATCTTACGAGAAAATAACATCTAAGGGTATTAGGTACATTCTGTGTCGAACCATCAAGGCCATCTAAATAACATGTTGGACCCCAGACAAAGCAGAGCGGGCAACATTTGGCAAAAGGCTTTTAGTATATAAGATTCATTTGTAATACGGCACTGAATTTGCACGGCCAAGTGCCCCTAGAGCAGGGATGGGCACATTTTTTCTGTCGCGGGCCAAAAATCAGAAAAAAAAAAAGAAGTTTGGCGGGCCAGGATAAATGCTTCAAAAATTTTAAAAACAATATACAAGTATTACAATTTAAATATGTTAATGAGATGAATGAAATTGTGATTTCATTTTTAAAATTCCTTATATTGAGGTTCGAAGTAAGATGTACTGATTCTAAGGAACGAGGTTAAATGCTCATCTGTCAGTCTACTTCTGAAATAATTCTTTCTAAAATTCATAGTTGAAAACACTTGTTCATATATATAAGATGAAGCAAACACAGCACTGATTTTCTGGGTGTGACATATTAAATTTGGGAAACTTACTTTCGATAATGATTTGTAAAACTCTAACTTTGGCATATTTAGAAACAACTGCTCGAGATGATTGTTAGATTGCAACTCAATTAGTTCAACCTGCAAATCTGATCTCATTGCGTCACAATTTACGTTGAAAGGCATGGTAAAAATATCCAGTTCTGTTTGAATGGCACTGGAATGATGGAATGATATATAATATATAAATATATGTTTCTTTTAATTTGCTTCGGACAAGCAAATTAAAATTCTATCCGCGAGCCGGAGTTTGCCCATCCCTGCCCTAGAGTAATAGCAATGCTACAAATCAACATTTTTTTTTTTTTTTAAAGTTTTTGTTTGTAATTTATATGTTTCGAATCCTGACCTTGTAGAGGAATATGAATATCAATATAGGTTTTAATTTTCTAATTTGAAAAATAAACAAATAAAATGAAAAATATCTCATTTAAACCCATTTTCAAATCGACATTTGTTTATATTTTTAGTAACATTCCTGAGAAGAATAGTGAATTATGAATGAATCTTAAGGAATAATTTAATAAAATTCTTGAATGATTGAACAAAAATTAAAAATAAATAAAAAAAAAAAAAGATTAAAGTAAGCATTTAGTTATTTGAAATTTTCTTTTTCAATTCAATGTTCTCTAATTTAGTGCGAACTAGAGACAATAAGTTTCATAAGTAGCAAATTTATTTCAATAAAGGATTAGTAGTAAGGACTCGTTGATTTCAAGTCCTTATCACGCTATTTATCTATAATCATAGCAGTGATTGCTACTATTTACCATAATCCGCTGACTAATAATCACTACTGCTTATTACAACCTATAGAGTAGTAATAACTATACTGGAGTATATGCCGTATTATTTATTATTACTCTATGTCCTAGAGATTCGAGAGTCTCAAGATTATCGACTTTCAAGGTATGCTATATTATCCATTGGCCAATCCTTGTTTCAAGAATGCATGTAGTTGTTGTTGCTAGATAATGTCTTAAAATAATCAAGATCCAAACAATTTGTAATCAATATTTATAATCTTGAATATTACAAAAAAAAAAAAAAAAAAAAGAAGTAAAACGTTTACTAATCAATATCGGGCTTTGTCATGAATTGAATTAAACACATATCTCGATTTAATGAAATAGGCAAGGCCGGATTTTCCTATAGGCTAACTAGGCTTCAGCCTAGGGCCTCAAGATCAAGAGGGGTCTACTTTCAAATTGTTAGCAAAATTAGAATTACACTATTCTAAAAACAGTAAACACTAAATCGAAAATATCGGTTAAGATCAACGCGTTCGGCTCATTGGGTCTGTTCGTTTGTATATACTAGATTGCACCAAAGTATAGTTTATACTTTCACTGATTGCTATGGCAAATATTGATGTGCTTTATGCTACTGAGTTCTGGTTTGTTCTTGCATAAATAAAATGCAGATTCATGTAGATTGGAACAGACAAACAAACAGGCCTATTGATATCCCGACTATATGATTAGTTATTGTTACAAGTACTATATATAGTGCTGAGAATAAATGTTCTCGACTGAGAATAAGTGTTCTCGAAATTTTTATATTTATTCACATTTTTTATAAAGATTATACCAATCACACATTTCATTTAACATTTTTTATAGTAAAGTATTTTATTACCCATCAAACCAACATAAAGTTTCATTTAACATATTGATAAATATATTCATCTATTGGTAGATATATGTATCTAAAAAAAAAAAAAAAAAAAAAAAAAAAAAAATGAAAAATGAATTAAATTTAATTACTGAATTAATGTTTGAAAAACTGTATTAACATCAGTGTCATCCACTACAAGTTCCAAAAAAATGTATTTGAACTTGAGTGGATGAATAAAAAGTGTTTTATGAACGATTGCAAATTTGAACAAGATATATATGGAGAGTATGAGCTAATAGAAGGAATTGTAAAACGAACATATTCTTTTAGCGTCACGTTATTTTAGATACCCTGGAATTATTTATTTTGTTGAATTTTCCGAAGTATTGTAATTGCTTCCATTTGACATTTCGTTTCGAATGGAGTCCGGGCTCTGATGGCTTTCATCTAAAATGGAGAGTTTGCATGTTTTGTTGGGAATACGACCCCTCCCCTAGTGCATCAGAAAAGGACCATTAGCAATGGGATAGCATGGCACAGATCTGACGGAGATTACGTTTCCCCGTCAAAAATAGATGCCTTCACCCTCCGACTTTTTTTTTCCTTTTTTTTTTTTTTTTTTTTTTTTCTTTGTTCACTGCATGATTGGAAAAAGTCACTGTTTGTTTTCCCCAGTTTAATTTTCCACCAAAATATCTGGGACTTTCAATTCACAAAAGCAAAGAGAAGGATGAATTAGATGAGTTCTAAATTTATAACTTTTTTTTTGAATGAAATATCTAATAGTATTTTTATCATCGTAAGTCATCGGATGTTTCTAAAAATAAATAAGATATTTGAAGCTTTCAAATACTATCACCTCTTTAAGTTAGAACTTTTATTTCATTTAAATTTATTTACGGAATATGGGTAAATAATTTAAATAATACATTTATTTTAATTACGGTGTTATTACTAATAAGTATTCAATAAAATTAAATTTTGGTGTTAATTTTTAAGGTTTGGTTTGGTTTGTCGCTCTACGGTCATCTTGTGCACACGAGGGCTAAACAGACCGGGACCTACAGTTTAATAACGTGGATTCCAAACTAATATCCAATCCATACCACCGCCAGGATTTGAACCTGAAAGCCTGTAATACCAAAGGCCAGAGCGCTAGCCAATTAACCACAATTCCACTTAATTTTTGGGTAGCCAGAAAAGTAACAATAGGGGCCTGATTATCGAGTGACTAGCTCTCGATGCCACAGGTTTCGGGTTAGAATCCCGGAGACGACATGGATGTTTGTAGAGGTTCGGAATCCACTTTAAACTGTAGGTCTAATATGACTACTACAACAACACCACACCACATCGCTGTGCCTAGATCTCAGTTTCTCCTATACAATTTGGAAATGATGTGTGTGAGAATAGGTTCTGTGACGCTCTACGGCCATATGAGACCGGAGCCTACGGCTTAAAATGATTTCCTAACCAATACAGACACCCATGGCACCGCCGGAACTCGAACCCGAAACCTGTGGCACCGAGCGTCAGAGCACTAAACACTCGGCCATTCAGGTCCCTGGTCTAATATGACTGTAGAGCATTGCGCATAGGCTGACAACCCTACTCCGTAAAAAAGAAAAGCATATCCTGTCTCAAAATCTGCCATCAAGCAGACAGCCTTGGTCCATTAAGGGCTGTCATCATCACCCCTCCCCCTCATCACGGCGATGATGATGAGAAAAGTAACAATATTTGAATAATATTGTTATTATTATTCAAATAATAAAGACTTTATCTTTTCAATTATTATTTTTTTTTTACTTATTATTTCATTATCTTTTCAATGAAGTCATTTCCCGTTAAACTTGCTTGTTCAACACTCATTAATATATCAATTGCGAAAGCTGAAATCTATATCGATAGTTCGTAGTGAAATCAAATTTCTATAACAATATCAATTACAAGAAAGAAAAAAAAAAACGGTATAATAAAATAATAAAAATTGTTTGAATTAACTTTAATAGCCGGAGAAAAGTCACGCGTGAAGAAAAGTAAAAAAAAAATAAAGTAAAATTAAATAAGACTGTGTTTAAATAATGTCCTTCATTTTTAAGCACATTGTTTTGCCGCATAAAAAAAAAGAGAACAAAATATAGATAATTGGCTAATTTGCTTTCGTTACCAATGTTTCAGTTTAATTATTTTTAAAACATGATAAATCTTAATCGAAATTGATAACGATGATCGTTTAATAAAATATATCATTCGTTGCAAATGTATAATTAAGGTGTCTGAATGATTTTCTAAGAAATACATTTAAATACTTAAGCTTATTTAATGTGTACAATAATATAGTGAATAAATATTACATTAAGAAGTTAATAAGAACATTAACGTAAGCAAGATCAACTGCATGAATATTAAGGACAAAGAAATGTTTATAATTTCCTGTTCAAAATTCATTAAGATCTAATCTTTTGTAGTATAAACATTCTTAAAAATAATACTTAATTTTTCTAATTATCTCATTAATAGGAGTAATTAATATAACGTTAATATTAATATTAGCTTAATTAATGATAATGGTATTAATATTAGCACAATTAATATGATAAAAAAGATAAACTATAATGTAAAGTTTATAATATTATGTTCATAAAATGTTTCGAAATAAGTAAATTCATTCTTTAAATAATCAGATTTTGAGAAGAAAACATTAATTATTAATATTATTTTTTGATTTTTTGGAAAGAGGTTTATCGATATCAATAAACATACTTTTACACATATTTAAATAAACGTTGTATGTAAAACAATAAAATAAAAAAACGAGTAAAGAGAGTATAAATATTTTAATTTTTGTTAACAAAAAAAAAAAAAAAAAGTTTTTTTTGATTTTTGGAAAGAGCTTCGTCGATTTTATCAATAAACAACCTTTTTTATAAATATTTAAATACGAATATTTTATAAAAATTTTTATGTAGAACAGAGGTTGCCAACCCAAATGATCACTTTGGAAATGCATCCTAACTCCGCGGGCCGCATATAAAATTATATATCCATCCCCATATTGGATTTAGATCCGCTATAGACATTTTTGGAGTAAGAAATTGACGAATAAAGAGTTATTATTTTTGTGTTTACTATTATTCTTGCATGTAAACATAGATATCATAATAATAAGGATAATAAACGCACACATTTTAATGAAATACATAATATTTAAAAAGAAATATAAAAATATATAAATACAAACGAAAAAAAAAAAAATGATATCATTAAAAAATATTTATTTTACTAGTGTGATATGTGTTTCTCCACTCTTTCTCTTAGCTTTTGCAAATCGATGCGCGTGCATCATGAGTTCGCAGAATGTAACTTAATTACTCTGCGAGCTCATAACTGCCAACTCATAAATAAAGTAGGCAATATATGTCCTATATTCGCAAGAATATTATATTAAAATAAAAATTAATTTTTTCACATCATTTCGACAGTTAATTTTTGAATATAGTGATACACACGTAATGTATTTTTTTAATATATTGGCTTTCGGTACTTTGGCCATTATAAAATAAATATGTTTTGTAAAAATGTGATAAATCTCACGGGCCGGAAAAATATTCAAAGCGGGCAGCGGGTTGGCCACCTCTGATGTAGAACAATAATTAAATAAGAAAAAGAGTAAAAGAGTTCAGCATACATATTTTAATTATTGTAATAAAAAAAAAAGAATTTTATTATTTTTTTTTTAAAGAGCTTTATTGAGTTTATTAATTAACATACTATTTATAAAAATTTAAATTTGGATATTTACATAAGAGTTTTATGTAAAACAATAATTAAATTAAAAAAAAAAAGTTCAGCATACATATTTAAATTATTGTAACAAAAAAAAGGAATTTTTTTTTTTTTTTTTTAATAAGAGATTTCACTTACTTACCTTGGTTCAAAAAAAAAAAAATAAATAAAATAAATAAATAAAAAAATTCCTCCACACAATAAAATGAATAAATCCCTCTTCACTAAAAACCAAACAATTGAATGAATTCAGCAAAAATTGTAGAATCTGTTTATTGAAATAGTTTTTCCAATTTATCGCTCTATTCAACTACGACAATTCTTTCGAATCGTGGCAATGTATGTGGATCGAAATTTTAAAAGTAACAAATAAAATTCAGAAAAAAATTTATAGCTTTGTAAAACGACTACTGTTTGTTATATCTGGACAATGTTCAATAATTGTTTTGGTTTGTTTTTATCCTTTCATTTTTATTATTTCGCCAATTGCGCCAAACCCATATAAGCATGTATTTCATATTAAATGAAGTCCCACTTTTTAAAAAGCTTATCAAAGGAATAAGTTTTGTCAGACTTTCTGAATCTCTTATTTAAAAGGTCTTATAAAAAACTAGCCATTTCCAAAAATTCTTTCGAATTGCTGTAGCGTGTTCTTTTATCAAACCAAACAGTTCTTTGACTAGGTCCCGGTCCTAATAGGGAGAGCGTTGCGGGGCATTGTTACTCCGCGTCCGCGGCTTATCTTCAAGTTACACGCGCCCCCTGGGTAATGCAAAGTGAGTAACGTCTGTGCAGCGCTTGCCTTAAAGGCATCCAAGACTAAGCTGTTTAAGTGTTTGTCAGCTGCATTAGAAAGTAAAAAAAAAAAAAAAAAAACAGCTCTTTTGATCAAACCACAAATTCTGATACAGATTGTAGGATGATTACTTTTGGCAGTGTTTGTGAGGATTTTTCCATGGTTGCCTTGAAAAACGAGCTAGACATTTTAGACTGAAGAGAGCAAATATTGAGTGAGTGAACAAACACTGAACTATTTGTTGATTTTTGTTCTTCTGACCTTGTAATCTCAGTTGATAGAAATGGGGTCATCGATTTCTTTTGTTTGATACCTTATGAAACTGTCGATATCAACATCAGAGGATGATGATGATAAAATATTACATGAGCAAATATTATGTCATAAATATTGATGAGTAATTATTATATCAATTATATTAGATGAGGATTTTAAGGAATGATTACCAGAAGTTCAACCAGGAAAAAGTACTCAATAAAAAGTTGACGAAACAAATATACAGGGTGATCACAATTAAAGTTCCAGTTTCAAAAATGCTGTAAAAAAAAAAAAAAAAAAAAAAAAAAAAACCACTCGTCATAATGAGTTCAAATTTGAACTGAAGTTACTTGAAGTAGGGGAAAACGGTATGGCATCAAAAAGAGTTCCATCGATTTTTGCCATTCAATTGGGTAAGACCTTTGCCGTAGTGGATGGGCTTTCCACTGACAGTGCCGCAACTGTTGAATGTCTTGGAAATCATTTTTTTTTTTTTGTCAAAAAACCGAAATCATCCAGCACATTGAGCACTACAGTGCAACTAATGTGCAACTCATGCCAAATACATTGTAATTTCGATTCAAAATATCACTGTCAACCGAATTCACTTTCTTTATGTCGCTCACAGCGCCATCTATTAATACATTTTGGAACTCTTTTTGATGCCGTACAGTTTTTCCCTTTTTAAGTATCTTCAATTCAAATTTGAACTCATTATGACGATCGTTTTTTTTTTTTTTTTTTTTTTTTTTTTTTTTTTTTTTTTAACAGCATTTTGAAAGTGAGACTCTAATTACAATCACCCTATATATTGCATTTATAAAATATTCTTTGAATGCTTAAAAAATTCTATCAAATTATTTATCAATATTTTTCATTCCAAATCAGTTATCTAGCAATATTCTAATTTTCTCCCTCTCTTTTTCTCCTTGATTTCTTGTACTCATGCTTTTTATACAGGAGAAAATGAAGGGTTCACCAGAATCTATGATATTAGAGAAGAAAAGTTGAAATTAATTTTAAAAAATTGAAAATTTTTAACTTAAAAAAAAATGTTTATTTTTTTTTTTTGTAGGGGCCTGATGGCTGCGTGACTGGCGCTCAGTGCCCAGGCTGCGGGTTCGAGACCGGCGGTGCCATGGATGTTTGTAGTGGTTCGGAATCACTTTAAATCGTAGGTCCCGGTCTAATATGACTGTATAATGTAGGGCTGACAACACTACCAGGTGGAAAAAAATCTCCTGTCTTGAAATTTGCCAGTAGGCAGACGGCCTTCGCCCACCCTGGGGCTGTTGCGCCAATGATTTTTATGTTCTGTCCTCTGTTTGCAAAAACAAATTAAATACAAATAATAACAAAAAATAATAATAATAATAATCAGAGGAAATTTAGAAACAAAAAGAATGAAATTGGATAATTCATAAATAAAGTTTTTTTTTTAAATGATGTTTAAAATATTTTAACAAAACTCTATACTCAGGAAAAAAAGATAATTATTGTTCTATATTTCGATTCACTTGGTTTTATATTTATGATTACAAAAGAATTTTTTCACTATTTTTACGAGCATTTTTTATGGTGGCTATTAAACTGTGTTATATTTTTTTCTCTAGGCAAATGAAAACTTTAAACCAGTTAGAAAAATTTTGCGAGGAATTTTTTTAAATAAAGAGTATTACTATAATAATTTCGTGAATTAATCATATTAATAATAATTAGTCTTTTCGTGGTTATAAAAACTTAGTGTTAATATCTATATTAATTGTTTGATTAACAACCACATTTTCTTTCAATTCAATTCATTTGTTTTATTTTTAAGATAGTTTCGTTGAAATATTGGGATAATTATTCAAAATTAATCATTTTTTAAAAGATTCAGGTTTTTCTGGTATTACAATATGTTTTTAAAAACCTTCATTGAAAGAAATAAAATTATTTATTGAAATCTAATATTCTAATTACCTTAATTCTTAGTAAAAAATTTAATTCAAAGATTGTTGTTTACATATACTTACAGCAGTCTATTTGTTCTCATTTTTTAAACTGCAATTCAAACGTTAATAACGTTAATACTTAACGCCATTTTTAAAAACTTATCATTAATATGAGAGTTCTCAACATATCAGATAGAAAAAAACAAAAAGTAAGAGAGAAAAATACGAATTGTTTATTTAGCTTTACTTGATCGTATGTTTGTATATCGGTATGATTGAAAGAAGACACAGTACATCGATTCCCATGTGGTCTAGTGGTTAGGATTCCTGGCTTTCACCCAGGCGGCCCGGGTTCGATTCCCGGCATGGGAAGCCGAGGTTCCATGGTGTAATGGTTAGCACTCTGGACTTTGAATCCAGCGATCCGAGTTCAAATCTCGGTGGAACCTAATTTTTTTTTTTTTTTCGTAGATTAATTCGATTTTTTTTTTTTTATTTATTATTCTTTTAAATTTGTTAAAAAAATAAAAAAAAACTGGAAATGTTGTTAAAATTTGATAACAGACTACTATATACTTTGTAGTATATAACATCGAATAACCCCTTTGTAGTATAACCCTGAATAACATTGAATCTGCTACATCTTTGGCGAACGAAGTGATGAAGATCTCGAGTCAAAATGCCTAACATTCGAAAATAAGACTACATACACATAAATAATTATTAACAAATATTCAAACCTTCTTTTTTAACCGATTTACAAGAAGTTTTGCAGGCATTTAAATTAATTTTGTGTGAAAATTTACAGAAAAAAATAATAAATAAATAAAAATAAAAAATAAATAAATAAATGAAAATAATAAATAAATAAATAATTGAATGGTTATTAAAAATGCAAAGGCAGGTTTCCACAGTTCACTCTGTGTAACGCTATTATAACAACAACATTTATGTACATCGGAACTATGTTTAATAATAAAAATAAAAATGTACATTAAGTGTGTAATGTAATATTATGATATTGAATTTTTTTTAGTTTTAATAAAGTAATAATTTAACATAGAAGAGATTTTTTTTATCATTATTTTCAATATATGCATAGCAAATAATGAATATTTTCAACTTTTTAGCAAATTTGGTTATAAATCTTGGGGAAATTGTCGTTTATCTTGTTTTCACCATAAGTTTTAAACGTATATCTTCCCTGATTCCCACGTCTTTAAATGTATAGCGTCATTCTTTAATGCAGTAGCGACATTAAAAGCGCTATTTTAAGCCGAAAAATATTTTATTAGCTTTATGCGATGGATATAGAAATAAAACTGGATTGGTGTAATGCACGCTCAAAAGCAGGTGCGAATCCTTCTACAGGTTATAGGATCTATTTTTACTTATTCGGTCTGAAATTAGCTCCTGTGGTTTTTACGGCAACTACGGATTATGGACAGGAAATTGTAATTGGAAAAAAAAAAAAAAAAAGTAATAAATCCGTTATCATTTTTTTTGTTAAAGTAATTAGATTTTAATAAAACGCATCTCCTCAAATAATTTATTTTGAGGTATCAAAATAAATAGCTAACTGTTAATCTAATGAATTGGTTGTTCTTACTTAAAGTAGGTTTAAAACTGTTCCTCATTAAACATTATTTATTGTGCTCGTTAAAAATGAATACGGTAAATATAAGTCCAATAAAAGACATTGATCGGTTATTTTCCATTGCAACTAATTATTTAGTAAACTAATTCCAATAAATCATTGACAATAATCTTTTACTGGAGAGTTGATATGCGACTTGTAATTATAAACGTTTTATTTATGTGTGATTCTTTGGTAAGTTCTATGTGATTTAGGGATGGTTTTGTTCCAGAGTTTCTCCAACGCAACCCGAATTACATTATGGCGTGGGATGCGAGATTCTATGAAGTAAGGCCTTTGGTATCCCAGGCTTCAGGTTCGAATCCTGGCGGTGGCATGGTTGTTTGTGAGTGGTTCGGAATCCACGTTAAACTGTAGGTACCGGTCTATTTAGCCTAAATTGTGCACAAGGTGACCGTAGAGCGACAAACCAAACCAAACCAAATCTATGGAATAATGGTTAACCACTGGCCTTTAATACCTTAGACTTCAGGTTGGAATCCTGGCGGTGGTATGGATATTTGTTGGTGTTTCGGAATCCGCGTTAAACTACAAGTCCCAGCTCAAAATGAGCGAAAAAGAAATGACCGTAGAGTGACAAACTAAACCAAATGATTAGTACTTTGGGTCTGAATTCAAATTTTGGTGGACCATTTTTTTTATCTAAATCTTATTAGGTCAAATTCAATTATAGGACCTGATGGTCGAGTGACTGTCACTCGGTGTCACAGGTTTCGGATTCCAGTCCCAGCAGTGCCATGGATGTTTGTAGTGGTTCGGATTCCTCCTTAAACCGCAGCTCCCGGTCTAAGCGTGTTTTTTTTTTTTTTTTTTAAACTATTAATTTATTTTTTACTTTTTAGTTTGATTAACTTCAAAAGCATGTTTTTTAGTGTTTTCGAACTGTAATATTTAAATGAGATCCCGGTACAGAGGACTGGTTCTTGCAATAATTTAATTGTGAGTAAAACAAAGGCTAAATGCGAATAGGTCGAGCCAGCCAGGATTCGTACAGGGAATCTCCCTATCCGTAGTCAGGCGCGTTATCCGTTGTGCCGCTGTCCCACGTAGGTTTGAATGTCTGAAAGATGCCTGTAAATGCTTCTTTGCAGCTTAAATAGTGTGCATGAGGAGAAACAGATCTCCAGGGGGAAAAATGATGAGCAGATCAAGATGACTTTTCAAAGGCTGTATGTTTTAATCCCTAATACTGGCAATCCTAATCATGATGAGATAATAAACTTATTAAAATATTTTAGTGTTGTCGGTCCTTGATAAGTCTACAAAATGTTTAAATTAAATCGGATCGCTTAAAGTATGGCAAATTCGAGCCCAAAAGTCAGTTACATACATACAAACAAACATACAGGTGAAACTAATAAAAGCGTATTAAAAAGCCATGTCCAGTCTCAAAATCTGTCTGTAGGCAGACGGCCTTGGTCTATCATGGGGCAATTGTGTCAGTGAAGAAGGAATTCAATTATGTCTAAATATTTCACCATATATTTGTTAAATAATGGAATTCTACATATCAAAAAGAAAAAAAAAATTTTTTTTGTAAGCATTCTACTCGGTACTAAACAAATGGAGGAAAAAAAAAAAAAAAATTCAGTTTTAAATAATTTAGAAAGGGTGCAATTCTTTTAAAACCGTTAATTTCTCTTTTATGTTATTTATTTAAAACTATTATTATTATTTTTTTTAACTTTAAAAAAATAAAATCTAAGTGTTTTGGTATAAATTATGCATAACAAAATTATGTAAATTGTTGGTAACAATTGTGGGAATTATTTTTATACTAGATTAAACAACTAAGCCAGAAATATTGAAAGTGAAGCAATTTAACTGAAATTCCCCTTCATTGAAAACCATTACCTAAACTAATAAAAAAATATGAAAAAAAAATAATGAACGTAAAGTATGTAAATAACGAAAGTAAAATAATGAAATAAATTGTATTGTTTGAATAATTTTTTTCTTTGCAATTTTTCCATGGAAAGATAAATTAAAATTAATGTTTTCAATCAACAAGTTTTTATTCTAATCTTTTATTATACACTGGTATGAACATTGCATAATAATATTCTTAAAAAGTATCAGTCTGAAAAGAAAAAAAAGAATTGTATTTATTTCCGAATTTTTCATTTATCATTTTTTTCCCCATTGTTGAAATAAAATAACTCTTTTCAATTTTCATATGTTTCTTCTTTCATAAACTACTGTAACTAAAACTTTTTTTTTTTTTTTTTTTTTAATAAACAAAAGGAAATGGTTTGAAAATTTTCTGTGAAAAATTCTTTTTTTTTTTACGTTTTAAGCTTATCTTTTTCATGATAGGATTCTGTCGAACAAAACCACGATTTATTTTTTTCAATGACTGAAAATTTGTCTTTTAAAGCGGTTTAATAATAATAAGACGTACAGTTTTAAAACAAGTTTGAAATGTTAATAATACTTGAGTTAATAATTTCCAAATAGCAGTGTTTTTTTTTTCTTCGTGTAACGCACTTTTCAAAATATTCAAAACTGCTTTTGTATCTTTCGACATGTTAATAGAGAAGTAATATCTTTTTTTAGTTATTTTTAAAACAAACATAAAACTCACTGCTAGACAACTTGATTAACTGTTAGAACTGTTTCCTCCTTCCTTTTAAAGATTAATATAATTTTAACTTTTTTTTTTTTTTAATTTTATTTTTACTTTGCAATTCTTCTCTTTTTATAACAGAAAAAGATTTTGTGGAGTTAAATAAATTTTAATTATACGATTTAAATATACCGGGTGATTATAATTAAAGTCCCACTTTCAAAATGCTGTAAAAAAAAAAAAAAAAAAGAACCACTCTTCACAATGAGTTCAAATTTGAACTGAAGATACTTGAAGAAGTGGGAAACGGCATCAAAAAAAGTTCCAAAGTATATTAATTGATGGCGCTGTAAGCGGTATAAAGAAAGTGAATTCGGCTGCCAATGATATGATATGATAATGATTTCAACGTATTTGGAATGAGTTGCACATTCAACCAACTGTAGTGTTCAGTGTGCTTGATGGTTTTAATTTTTGATGGAAAAAATGACTTCCAAATTATTCAACAGTTGTGACCCTATTAGTGGAAAGCCCATCCACCATGGCAAGGTCATACCAAATTGGATGGGAAAATGGGTGGAACTTTTTTGTCGCCACACCGTTTCCCTTCTTCAAGTATCTTCAGTTCAAATTTGAACTCAATGTGACTAGTGGTACTTTTTTACAGCATTTTGACTTTAATTATAATCATCCTGTATGTCTGCAAATGATATTTTAACTTTATATATACATGCTAATTATCGTCTGAAACATTTTTTTTACTCTTCCCCAAATTTTATTTAAAAGAAATAATAATGTTATTTCAAAGAAATATTATTATTATAAATATTTATTAGAAGTAACGTGAAAGTAAGACTAGAAAAAGAAACACATTTTTTTCAATATTTCAATAAGCTTTAGTACTTGCTTTAGCTTTAGAATTTTTCTCAAAGATTGAAATTAATTCTCAATAATAAAAAAAAAATATTTTGTTATCTTTAATGGATGAAACAATAAATTTTTATCGTATTTATTGCAACTTAATGAAATATTATTCCAAAACTTCAGAAAAAAATGTCAGCACTTCAATAAATTAAACACGCTGAAAATGAATGGAACTGGAAATCTTTTTTATGACTCCACTTTTTTAATTGCTAAGGGGAAAAAAACATATGAATGGAATTTCAATAAATTAACTGGTTTATTGATTCGCTTATAATTGATCTTTTTTTTTTTTTTTTTTAAGGAATTTAGAATTGAGTATGAATTCTTTTTTCAAAAATGTGTCATACTAATATAGGTTTAATGAAAAAAATCAATGTTGGTATATATTGTAAGATTATTTTTTTCATGTTTATTCATAATTCTATGCAAGTATTGGAAATTTTTTTGTATCTTATTGAATAGCTTCTAAGAAATAAATTCCTAGTTGGATGATTTCTTATCGTGATATCGTTGGATGATTTCTTATCGTGTTTCTTATCGTCTTAATTTTAATGGTGTTTTTTTTTTTTTTTTTTTAAATCTTAATAATAAAATGATAGTTGTTATATGATTTCGCAAGCATTTAATTATTTTTTTTTTTTCTTTAATGACTGTTACGAAAAATTCGTTTCTTCCAATTTTTTGAGAATTTCAATTCGGATCCATATTCGTTTAGGTTTTATGTCAATTGTCGACTTTTCGTGATGGACGAATTCTTCATTATTGACATTATTTTTCAATTCCTTCTATTAGCTCACACTCTCCCTATATATATCTTGTTCAAATTTTCAATCGTTCATAAAATACTTTTTTATTCATCCACTCAAGTTCAAAAGTATTTTTTAAAACTTGCTGTGGATGGCACTGCGTTAATACACTTTTTTTAAACGTTAATTCAGTAATTAAATTTAATTAATTATTTTTAGTTTTTTTTAGATTTAAGTTGCATGTATCCACCAATCGACGGCGCCATATAAACTTAAAAAAATGAATGAAAATTATTTACAAAGGACTTTCTACAATAGAGTGAAAAAAAGTAGCAATTGACTTTAAAAAAAAAAAAATATATATATATATATATATATATATATATATATATATATATATATGCATGAAAACTTTAAATGGAAAAAAAAAAATTAATAAATATTTTATTTATCATGAATATTTTTTTTATAAAATAAATAAATAAACATATTAAATATGAAAATATTTTTTCAACATGCATTTATGCTTTTTAAGCTTATTTTCCTTATTATGATTATAAACTCTTTATTATGTCATTTAATTAATTTTAAACCAGAATAAAGAAAAGGAACTGACAGCTTTATTGCAAAATAACAATTTTCTTTTAAGTAAATAATAAGCAGTTATCATATTTTCCCCTTTCTTACCATCGTATTAGCAGTAATTGAGTGATTTTATTTGTAACTGGGAATGAATTCATTTATTCATACGTGGAATTATTCAAGGTTGTTACAACAAACTTTTGAGGATATTCTATATCATTGACTGTATTATTATAAATAGGAAAAGAAGATAATTATATGCTATTAAAATTGTTATTAATTTATCTATTTAAATAACTGGTTGTATATCACTTAAAATACTCTATTATTATTATTATTATTATTATTATTACTATTACTTTGAATGGAAGGTATTTTTTGGAGAATTGTAAACTTGATTTTTAAATTGCCTTTACAATAGCAAGATTAAATTATAAACAAGTAATATAAAAAATTTTTTTTTTTAAAGTTTATTCCTACTTTTTTTCAATCTGTTGCAAAAAGTCCTTTATAAATAATTTTCATTCATTTTTTAAAATTTATCTGGCGCCATCTATTCGTAGATATATGCAACTTAAATCTAAAAAATAACTAAAATTAAGTAATTAAATTTAATTACTGAATTAATAGTTGAAAAGATCTGTATTAACATCCAGTGTCATCCACTACAAGTTCAAAAAAAAAATGTATTTGAGCTCGAGTGGATGAATAAAAAGTATTTTATGAACGATTGAAAATTTGAACAAGATATATATAGGGAGAGTGTGAGCTAATAGAAGGAATTGAAAGAAACACAATAATTTAGATGCCTAATTCCATATATTTTCGGTTCTTTTTGTGCAATATTATTGATGCTATAGTCTTTAAAAAAGCTAGAGGAGGGGAAAAAAAAAACCCACAGAAAAAAAAAAATATGCGAATTTCTTTCTTAGAATTATTGAACATTTTAATATCATACAATAAATAAAACACTGGTGAGCATCTGAAATTTTTTAGCAGAAATTGATAATTTTTAAATCAAAACTACTTTTCTTTTAAATAATTTAGTCGTTTATTTTATGTGGCAAATTACATCGCTTTAGTATTTTGTTTTATTTATTTATTATTATATATATATATATTTTTTTTAGTAATTAAGCACAAAAAGAATTAGTCAAAAATTTCATTTATCGATTTTTAACATTAATTGTCCTCAAATAAATGCTGATAGAAATAAGCTTTAAATAACTTGAATGCATTATTTATCAACAATCAAAACTACATTATCAGCATAATTTTAAAATTGAATAGATTTTTTGGCGATTCATTGAAATATGTAATGATTTGCCAGACGATTATCGCCTTTGATAATCATTCAAGTTTCATCCAGGCTTGATTTATTTAGTGGAAAACCTATTTGGAACTACCTATTTGGCGATAAATTAGAAAGTTTTTCTTTTAATTATTTTCAACACTAATTCCTGTTATTTATTTATTTATTATTATTATTATTTTTTTTAGATTTAACACTGTTTTTAGGCTATATGTTTTTACGATATATGTTAAAATCGTTAAAATTTTTAAATATTTTAATATTTTTTAAAAAAATGTCAACATTTTAAAAAAAATATTGTGACATTTAAATGTCGAATATTTTCGAAAATTGAATATTTTTATTAAAAATATTCAGGAGGTTTTAAACTTTTATTAAAATAAAGTCATTATCTCAATTTCATTATCTGACTTTATTTATCATTATTATGAGCTGAAACATTTAAATCTTTTTTTTTTCTAACGTTTTGACATTTAAATGTTAACAGTTGTATTAAACGCATCGAAGGTTTTAACTCTAATCAGAATAAAAATATTTTAAAATATTTATCACTGCGGTGACTTTATTTATCATTATCATTATCAAAATAAAAAAATTATCATGATCTGAAACAAAAAAAAAAAAAAAAAATAAAAACTGAACTTAAATTTAAAATTTAAAGCCTTTTTTTCAAATATTTTGACATTTAAATTTAACTGTTTTATTAAACGCTTTCGCGTTTTTTATACTTTGATCAAAAGAAAGGCTTTAAAAAAAAATGTATCATTATCATTATCTAAATAAAAATTTTATTATTATCTGATACAAAAAAAAAAAAAAAAAAAAAAAAATTAAAACTTAACTAAACTTAACTTAAAATGAAAAATTTATTCTTATCTGAAACATTAAAACTTTTTTTAATATTTTGGCATTAAAATTTTAGCTGTTTTATTAAACGTTTTTCGAGATTTTTTAAACTTTCATCAAAAGATAAGTATTTCAAAACATTTTATCATTATTTGACTTTATTTATCATTATCATCATCTCTAAAAAAAGTTATCATTATCGGAAACATTTTAACGTTTCATTTTCTAATATTTTGACTTTTTTTAAATGCTAACTGTTTTATTAAACATATTCGAGGTTTTAAACTTTGATCAATAGAAAGCTGAAACAAATTTGTCATTATTTGACGTTATTTATCATTACCATCATCTAAATAAAAATTATTATTATTATCTGAAACATTTAAACTTTTTTTCTAATATTTTGACATTCAAATGTTAACTATTTTAGCAAACATATTCAAGGTTATAAACTTTCAAGGTATATAAGTCTTCCAAAAATGTTATCATTAGGTGACTTTCTAACGAAGTGACTAGTCGTGGTTTGTAGTAGCATTCCTTCTGTAGAAGTTTAATTGCGTTCTGCTTTTTTTTTTTTTTTTTTGTTTTGTAATTCCACAGTCTTATTTACAACTCACGTTACATAAATATTACAACAACAAGGAAGAGAAGATAAAAAAAAAAAAAGTATCCTTTTTCCCTCCCACAATCTCTGGGATAAAAAAAAAAAAAAAAAAAAAACCGTTCATAATCCTTACCCCCTGATCCGCATCACAATTGGTGGATCTTATGTACTCAGGTACCCACAAAAGCACTGAAAAACTGTTATTATTCACAATTTTTTCATACTACATGCACGCTTGGGGGGGGGAGAAATAAAAAAATGCACTTCAACTACCCAAAACCCAAACGACAGCTGATCATTTCAAGAAAAGTAGGGGAAGTGTTCACCCCCCAGTTTTTCTTCACGGTCATGCCTCAGGTGAGAGAGAGAGGAGGAAGGGGGAGGGGGAGAACGCCGCCTTTGTTCGGGAGCTCCGCTCCCCTTGGAGGTCACCTCAAGGTCGAGTGCTCCCGCTAAATGGGATCACGTAAGCGCGGTGTGATTTCGAAATGGAGATCTTCATTTAATCATGTAATTAGTAGCGTATGGGCGGTTCGAAAATTAATAATTCCACGCTCTGATAATTTGGCTGGTGACGTAACGAGATGATAATGATAATGTTTAAATTGTTTATGATGAAGGAATAGCCCCGGATTATGTATCAAAATATTAATTGGGTATAAATAAGAAAATAATATAAAAGTATGATAATGTATATCATTTTTTTTATTAATTAAAAAATTTAATTTAATTTTAATTTCTTTTATTACCATAGTACTTATATTATTTTGATATTAAATTATTTTGTGCACGTTTAATATAAAAAGTCTTACTTAAAAATTTCCTTTTTATTTTAAACATTTTTGGTGTAATTTAATATTATTTTTATTGAAGAATTTAACATTATAAAAATTATTTTACAAAATTAATGCTCAAAAATTAATTTTGCGGCCATCAGGCCAATTGACTAGCGCTCTGGTCTTTGGTACCATAGGTTTCAGGTTCGAATCTGGTGGTGGCATTGATGTTTGTGATTGGTTCGGAATCCACTTTAAACTGTAGGTCCCGGTCTAATTAGCCTATAGTGTACACAAAATGACCGTAGAGCGACAAACAAAACCAAAAATTAATTTTAAGAAATAGTTTTTTATTTATTTAATTAAGAAAAGATAATTTTAAGAAATTAACAAATGGTATTGGAAGGTAATTAGACTGATACTAATTTTGATTGATGTATTTGTGAGAGTTAAAAAAAATTTTTTTCGATTTTTTTATAATTATTAACTTTTAAATTTAGAAAATTTTTAAAGTTCTTCTATTTAAGTATAAAACAATTAAAGCTAAATGAACGATTAAACAACGGAATTAAAGAAGAAAAAAATTTTTTTTGTCACTATTTTTTTCTGTATTTATACTCAATCTGCTCATACTTCTTATTTAACTCAATGGCTTATTTTTATTTAACTATACATCAAGATTAATTCATAAGGTCATAAACTAACATTTAGCAGAATTATTAAGAAATGTGATCCAACTAATGTTAAAAGTGTATCAGCGAGATTTTAGTTAATCTAATTAAATTTTAATAAATATTGCTCGGTTACTGAAGGTTTAATTTGGGAATGATGATTTTTTTTTTTTTCTATAAGATAGAACTAATTAAACTATTATTGCTTAATATAGTTTATTATATTATATATACGTTCAAACGATAAAAAAAAAAAAAAAAATTGTATTTTAAAAACGTTAAAAAAATGTTAAACGTTTAAAAATGTTTATACATATTAGTTTACTGGTTTCTAATGTATCGGAAACTAGGAAATAAGAACTCTTATCAACAACAAGCAAGCCTAGATGACACCGGAATGGTTATCAAAGCAATTACACATCTGGCGAATCTTGGTTTTAAGGGAACTGTTATTTTTTTTTAAATGTTCATTTTTTTTTATTATTATAATTTATTTTTTTTTATTATATATATTTTTATTTTAAATATTTTTTTTAATGTATTAGATGAAACTAAATAAATGAAATTGAAATTCCCACAACCGAATTCTGATACAAACCCGAATTCACACCAATAGGTTGTGCAGCGAGATGTGGAGCGTCGACCAATCACAAGTCTCAGGCATTGCATTTTAAGAATTGTGATTGGTCATACACCAAGAACTCAGGGCCAAAGCGATCATTTGTGACGTAAACAGCGGTATGTTAGTCTGCCAATCAGGTAGTAACTTTCATATTCCGGTAGTAACCCGATAATAATCCCATGGTAGTTTTACCACTTGAGGAAGATTTTAAGAGCTATATTCCGACCTATTAGAGAGGATGATGTTTGGAAGGAGGCAAAAATCATGAAATTGCAAGATTGTTTGGAGAAAAGGATATCCTTAATATATAAAGTGAAGAGAATTCTATGGCTGGGACACATAGAGAGAATGGACGACAACAGAGGTACAAAGAAGATTTTCATGGGGAAGTGCCAGGGCCAAAAGAAAAAGGGAAGGCCAAAGATGGATTGATGAAGTGGAGAAAGATCTGAAGAATCTAAAAGATCCCAAATTGGAAAACCAAAGCTCGAGACAGACGAATTTGAATTCGTATTGTTAAGGAGGCCATGATCCGAAAAATCCGTTCAAAAATGTGTAGCATCCACCCCCTTTATGGTGTACCCTAGATAATGCTGAATTTACTACATATATATATACTTTTTAACGGTGAATAATTGGGATGAAAGTGCATGGTATTTTTAAGGATTAAACAATTTGAGAACACGTATAAGTAGTCTGACCAGTTATTGAGTGGAAAATTGCCTTACTAAACAGATTCAAATATAGCCGTGGAATAGGGCTAAGATAATTTCAGAAGGCTTAAAATAATTTAATTTTAATCATTAAAATTTTGAATTATCTGACATTAAAAGAAAAACCGATAAAAAAAAAAAAATTCAGCATTAAGTAGTAAATTCTTTTCTAACAAAATTGCTATGTTTTGCTACATTTGATTAGCACTCCAACAAGTAGTCGATTCGTCCTTAATGGACAAATCGGCTATTTGTTAAGGGTGCCTGATAGATGCTCTTAGCGAGATGCCTTTGAATCTGATGCTTACCTTTGTACTGAATACCTGGCATAGCAAAAATGATTTAATATCGTGTTTTAGAGTAATGAGATATATAATTCCTACGTGATAATTAAATTTTTATTTAAAAAAAAACCCTCATTAATTGCAAAAACCCCAAAAAACAAAAAAAAAAAAAAAACTTTTTCGATAAAAACAGAAAACAATAGAAAGATTAATAATTTTTTTAAGGAATGGAATTTTTAAATGGAATATCTTAAGGCATTGGAATATGTTAATGCCACTTTCTATTTCAGTTGATCTTGAAAAAGCATCAGAAAGGTAAACGTATGTTACTGAAACACAAAATCCGCATTCATTTTCATTGCATTAATCCATCACAATTATACTGTCCTGTCTCCGGTATGCTACAATTAACGTAACCTTTGCATTTCTTAAGATTTCAAATTTTAAAATTAATTTACCGCACTCCGCAAGGGCTTACAACAGTTGATTACATAAAAATAAAATTAAAATTGAAATTATTATTATTATTATTCCTCCGTTATAAAACAAGAATAACATAAATAATCTATATTTTAATTTGTATGAATGCATCACAGAAAAATATTTTTTAACAATCATTGTAAATATCGAAAAGCGGGGTATTTATCTCTGAAAGCCCTCCAGGAAGACACTGCCCTCCCCTCCTCATCGGTAGATGGACTGTTCGTATGATGCATAAGTGGTACATACAAAAGACACCATATTAAACAATAACAAACAACAACAAAAACAAAAACCCATCTTTTCTCTTTTTTTTTCAGTACGTATTGTATATTAACATCCCCGTTTCTAATTATAACTCTCTTCAAATATGTTAAAAACGATTTAAATATATCGACTGAGATAATCGATTTGGATAATTTGAGCACACTTATAAAGACCCCATCACTAATGTTGATAGCAATGTGTTCAAGATCATTATCTTGTTAAAAAAAAAAAAAAATATTTCGAAGAACTAATTTTGGTTAACTGCTTTAAGATGACTTTTAAAACATGTTAATAAAGCGAATGATCCATTACATCATCAATTATTAAACTTTCTAATCGTGATACTGATATGCAAACCCCCACTCAAAAGAACACTTCTAAGCTTTGTTCTAACCAAGTTCTCCATACCAACATATGGCCATAAGAGACAAGAACGCCCTCAGCGCGGCAACGTGCAGAGCTGGTGAGCATTAGGGCAGACTCAATACGCTGATGGCATTGTTGTAGACACTGTCTCAAAAGCGAAGAAGCTTGATGGTGTTTGTGATGTTCAGCATCTTGTTTCACCAATTGGTGGGAGTTTTTGGGGGAATTATTTGATGGGAGTTTTCCGGATTTTTCTCATACGGATTCGCAAATGTGGGGTAGTTCCCCATAAAAAAAGAAGTCCTCGCGGATGGCCCTGCCCTCCTTCTTCAGTGACACGGAGGCAATGTCAGACTTCTACCTATGGGTGCTCTATCACAACAGAAGCTGCCCTTTTCCCTCCATCCATGAGAAGATACTCATGGGATGTCTGTCCTGGCACTGCAGGCCACTGAGGATTAGACACAATGACACAGTGACAAGAATGTTGAACTTGCTTTTAACCAACTGCAAAAACTAACACAAATACTGGCTATCGTAATTTTTTTGCAAATGACATCTAAAATTCTTAAGAAGTTAATGTTTTCATTTCTAAGGTATTTGTTTTAAATTCTTTAATGTTTTTTTTTTTTTTTTTTTTTTTTTTTTTTCATTAATACACTGACTGTCCGCGGGGAAACGTGTTACGGACTCCTAATTGTTCCTGAGTAACTTAACTTAACTACTTCTTTCTTTTATTTTTGAACTTAGTAGCGTAAATTTTTCTTTTGTTATCTAAATTCAGGATGTAATTTCAATAATGTAAATTTAACTATATTAATGATTAAGTGGAGGTTTTCGGGGTATATTTACCCCATTGGTACTCCTCTGAAACAGGTACTTCCGTTTTTAACTACGAATAGGAAGGATATTATTCCAGAAAGAAACGGTGAACATTTCTAGTTCTTTACGCTCACAAAACTGTTTCTTCTGGAGAACGCCTATAGTATAAGTAATTCAGTTGAACGAATCACTCGTCAGACAGTTTTAGGAAAAACTGAATAATAAAAGTATTCACTTAAGTCTTTAGGATGTTTACAGTGCTTAATTTTATAATTCTCGTAATTGTTCTTGAAATAAACCACTGTTCACGTAGAGTAAGCTTTGATGAATGATAATTTTTTTCCCTCTTAATTTTAATCGGCTCCCTTTGCTAACGCTCTGGTCTTTGGTATCACAGGCTTCAGGTTCATATCCTCGCGATGGCATGAATGTTTATTAGTGGTTCAGAATCCACGTTAAACTGTAGGATCCCGGTCTAATTAGCCTAAAATATGCAAAAAAAACCGTAGAGTGACAAAACCAAATCAATTTTAATTATAATTTCTTTGAAACGATTTATGGTAAGCAAAACACTCAAAGATGTTAGAAGTTTAATCACATTTCTGATTATTTTGCCTGATTTATAAATTTAATAAATTTTCAAATGTGAGCCGTTATTTCTTTACGAGAATGAAGATATAATAGTTTTGCGAAAGTTACTCTCAGACGTGAAATCACAATTTAAAACTGCTGTTAATTAAAACAATTAACGTAACTAATCAACTATTGAAGCAAAAAAAATGACAGTGGATATTTTTATTATATATATGTTTAGTTAGATAATTAGATATTTTCCATTTTCCATCGAGTTTTGAAAAACATTTAATCGATATTCAAAGAATGTATGCATAGAATTTTATTAAAAATAAAATTTAAAAAAATATGTATTTAAAAAAAAATTTAATCACTATAAATCACATTTATTTTAGAAAGTCTCAAGTGCCCATTCAATCACATACACACAGACACACACACACACACACACACACACACACACACATATATATATACATCGGAATGAACCAATACATATATCGTATAAAATTATGCAGCTGATGCTGTCCTAGCAAACCATATTTTTGAGAGAAATTCAGACAAATAGAACAGATTGTTGACCTCTTAAATATGGAATTTCAAAGAGCATAAACAAATATGTTTTTCCTATTTTTACCCTCTTATACTATGATGGACTCTGTTGAGATCAAAGATAAAAAAAAAAAAAAAATTCTAGAATTTAGAATTAAAAAAACAAAAACAAAATCGATCGTATTTGATGGCCTCACTTTTTTTTAATCGAAGAAGTTAATTATTTTAAACTGAGAGGTTAAAATTCTCAAGTCTTAAAACATTCACATATATAAAAAGAAAAAAGAAAGAATTACAAAACAGATATCCTCTGAGTAGGGCGGTAAACAGCGATTGCAGCACTGCATTGGAGTCAAAGGGCGTTCTTCAACCTGCAATCTGTCCATTGAGCGTGAAACTTTTCACTCAAAAGAATCGTGACGAAGAGGACTAAATTATTTCTTCCTTTTTCTGCAGAAAAGAGAAAAACACTTCTAGGGCAGCAATTAGGGGTGTTTCCTCTCTTTGTGTGTGCTGCAGAATAAACAGTGATTGAACGGCCAGCTAATAGCAATTGATTTCTGATCGGGAATTTATGTTTTCTTTTCTCTCGAGTGAAATTAAAAGGAAAGAAAGGAGTCGAAATACCTGATGTGGAACACGGATTCCTTTCTTTTATTTTAAAGTCTGTTCTACGGAACAGTGTGCTGTTAATAAAAATTTAGTTTCGTTGATCCTAACTGCGATTTAGAAAAGTCACGGAAGAAATTTTCCGTTTGAAAATTTGTTCGTAAAGAGCATTTCGATTTTTTTTATAAACAACCTATTATTATTTTCCTTTAGCTTATAAAATTAATTATGCAATAAAAACTCTTTGTATAGATAATTATTTTTGAACATTTATTTCTAAAATATAACAAATGACTTAAATAGATTCTTCAGTTGAGAAGAGAATTAAGAAGAAAAATTGCCCTTTCTTCAAAGGGCAATTTTTTGTTGTACTAAAAATACAGAAAAAAAGTATATTTAAAAGCTTAATCAGATGGGCTTGTTTTATTACTTTCAAATTGAATCAAACTGCCATCGCCACTCAAATAATGAGTTTATCGCTTTGCGCAAGTCCAACATTGATCCTCCGTAACTCAACTCCAAAAAAGCATTCTATTGTTCAGAGATAGGCCAATGTAGTTTTGTAGTCCTTCCCAGACAAGTTGTCAAAGGTTATGCACACCTATAGTATGATGGCAAAGCCAGTAGGTTTCACTTTGAGGGGTAACGAAGCAAACATGTGTGATGTGAATTTATTGCAATCTGATGATAGAGAATGTTTAGTTTGAACCCCACAAATATCATTGAAAATATTTATTCCAAATTACTTATTATTTCTTCTACTTTTGCTGGATTCTGAGTGGAATATTTTAAAAACAAATTCTGTCTGAAGAATGAAGACACTAAACATTAACTCGCTGTATAGAATTAAAATATTTAGAAAATATATATATATATATATAAAAAAAAAGTTTTTAAAATAAATGTGCAAAAAAAAAAAAAAAAAAAAAAAAAAAAAAAAAGATTTGAAAAGAGATTTGACCTCTGATCGTTGGACTCAAATAAAGAGAACATTGGACAAAATTTTATGCTTGGTAACATTTATATTTTAAAGTAAATGAATTCAAAAGTTTATTTATATTTCACAGTTATTTCCAAATTATTGGATACTTGAGAGGATATATTTATCCTTGGTCAATCCTTAACAGTCAATACAAACAATTTAAAAAAGTAAATAAATAAATATAATAGTATAAGTAAAATACAATAAGAAAAAAAAAAGGTAAAAATAAAAATTAGATTAATTTAAGGAAAAAAACTCCTGCAATTTATTCTTTTTAATAACAAACAATGAATCTTATCAAAAAAAAAATGTTTAAAAATAATTTATATGGTATTTTTCATAAAGTATTAACTTATTCTTAACCTGTTCCCTTTATTAACATTAACTTACGGCTAACTTAAAGTAGATTTTTATAATGAAAATGTTAGCAAACAAATGTTTCAGTATATCGAAACGTGGGTGCATTTAAAATATATTCAACTTGCATGTTCAATTTCATAGGAATTTTTTATTTTACTTTAGTCCAATAACTTTTAATAGAAACTTCCAAGAATTGTAATGGAATTTTCATTTTGAGACATAATATGATTTTACACCCGTATTCTCCAAGGACAGCTTCGAGACGCCAAAATGTTCCGTTTCCAGAAAGGAAGCAATTCACGGTAAATGTTTTTTTTCCCCCTTCTAAAAAGGACATTAAAAATATTTTTTAAAAAATCTATTGGTAATGACTAGTATCTTGGTGGGCATGTATTGCAATATAGATGTCAATCGGTTGGAAACCTTCAAGATCTCTCGGAAAAGAAAAGTTGTTGCTGGTGTTAACAAAGATTATATGAGTATCACAGATTTTGAACTTTATGAAACACGCAAAGAATATTTGTGGAGTAGTTGTAGAATTAGAAATATTTGAATAGATGAATTTGAGCCAAAATACCAACGTGAGAAGAAGTTATAAAATCAATGATTGAAAAGAGGTTTATAAATTGTAGCCAAGATACAGAAGTACTTCATCAATGTTTACTTAATGTTATACATCAAAAAGTAATTGAATGGGACTTTGAAAAATTTCTACCGTATGTGGTCGGGGGAATTATCGAAACCCTTTCACTCTAATAATTTGCTTCACATAAACTTTCTGTTTATAGTTATTGAATACATTTTATTTCTGTCACACATTCGTTTTCACGTAGAATGCATCTTTTCTCACATGAACAATCTGTTGTTGCTGTAACTCATCCTCAGTGTCTGGCAACGCAGAAGGACATCCCATGAGTAGTCTACTAATGGATACAGGGCAGCTTCTGTTGTGATGGAACATCAGTATGTAGAAGTCTGACTTAGCTCCGAGAGATAGGTAGTGCCTTCCGGGATGACTTTTTAGGGTGAACTACCCCGCATTTACGTATCGTATCCACGAAACCCCACCGGATAATATCACTAACGAGACAAGAGGCTGGACATCTCAAACGCCATCGAGACACCTCGTTTTTAATAACATTGAAGTTCCACATTAATGCTCACTAGTTCGGCACGTTACCACTAAGCCGCGAATCGGGCTGAATAATCTGGGGAAGCCTGAAAATCCTGAGTTGAAGATCGCGTGTTGATGTTGAGTAAATTTTAATCCTATCAAGAATTTCATTATTATTTGAAATCAACAGCAAAGCAAATATTTCAGAAACATATTAGAACCTCATATTTTTAAAAAATTACTTTCACATGTTCATTAATGTTTTTTTTTTCTTTAATAATAATGATAATAAATACTTTGTTGCCGAGATCCTTGTTCTATTTGGATATTAACGCCAACGAGAAAACAACCATAGAAAAATGATTTTAATTAATTAATTTAAATTAAGTAAATGCAAGTTAATTTAAATTAAATAAATAAATTAAATTAATTTGCTTTTATTATATTTTTAATGCATTTTTTGGCACAAAAATAGTTTTAAATGTTTAATTAATAAAAAAAATATTTTTACTGTTTTTAATTAATTTATTTATTTTGAAAAAAAAAAATTGTAATTTTTCACAGTTTTCTACCTAAGCAATAGATTAATGATATTGTCAAAATTGATTAGTAAGAAATTTTTGCTTTCAAGAAAAAAAAACCCAATATCTGCTTACAACATAAAGTTATGGTGAGAAATGAAGATCATCATGCAAGACATACCAAAAAGATTAATTTTCTTTTTTTTTCGAAAAATATCTCATACTGTTTCGTAACTTGTTAGAAAGCATATTTCAAAATAGAGTAAACATTGGTTTAAAAATAATAATAGGATCTCAAATCTCAAGATGTTAAACAATCTCAACTGAGTCCTATGCACCACAAATTGACATTCAACTGCGTACCGCAATAAAAAAAAAAAACCCGAAAAGAACATGACCTACAGTCCAACTCTTTTTCCCAGCGAAGCCCGGAAAAACCCCTTTTGGATCAGCCATGGCAGTTGACTCAATCGGACGTGAAGAAGTTTCAGAATCGCTGTTGGAGCAGGCGAACAATGGAGAAAGAAAGACATTTTTACGAACCCTAACGGAACAGGTTCCTCATTTGCATACAGACCATGGAAGCTTGGATTTACAGCCGTGTCTTTGGCACCGAACAATGCTCCAGGAATTTTAATTCCCTCTCAGCGTCGGCTACCTACTTGAATCGAAGGACGCAGCTATCAATCAGGTAGAAGAAAAAAAAAAAAAAACAGAAATGATAGCACCTTTGATTATTTGCGTGGTGTCTGTAGTAATCAAAAAAGACATTTCATCAGTGTTTACGATTGCTTTTTTTGAAAAATCTTTTTGTACAAAGAAATAATAAATAAATCTCTTTAATAGGTGTAGTACTTTAAAAACCATAGTAAGTTTCATTACGTAACTGGGCATTTAAAATGCAATGTACTCTTTAAAGTAACTGAAACCTTGACCTTGGTAGGACGCAACCGATCTGTTGGATTTCGTTGATTAGTAATTCCATGCACGCCCGATTTTGTAACTGAACGGAAAGGATACATCACAATGATCATGCTATGGTTTTTAAATATATTTGTTGAATTATCCTTAATAAATAAGAATAAAACTTAACTAAATTAGTTAAAATTAAGTTAAATAATAAAAATAATTAAAGTTAAATAAATTAGTAAAACTAAATTAAATAATAAAATTAAGTTAATTAAATTAGTAAAATTAAGTTAGTTCATCTTCATTGGCGCAACACCCTTATGGTGGGCCAAGGCCGTCTGCCTACTAGCAGATTTTGAGACAGATGTTTTCATTTTTACGTGTTAGGAGTTGCTAACTCTAAGTTGACGTTCTGTATTCTTATTAGATCGGAATCTATGTTTTAAAGTGGATTCCGAACCACTGCAAACTTCCATGGCGTAGTGAGCCATAGCGCTAATCATTCGGACAATTGGGTCGCGTTAGTAAAAATAAGTTAAATAATAAAATTAAATAAACTAGAAAAATTAAGTTAGTTAAAATTTAATTAAAAATAAGTTTTTGAATGCTGCAATTGAATCTGCTACATCTATGTAACAGATTCAAAGTTACTCAGGATGTTCCATGAACGGTTTATTGCACTACACCTATGAAGTTCCACTGCAATTTTGAACGCCGCGCTACTGCTCAATTCCTAATCGAGCAGTGCGAAAGGATAACTCATCTTCAACATTGTTTATGTTTATGGTAAATGCAACTAGAAAATATAATAATCCTACTTGTTTGAATTATTCTTTTAAATAACTAAAATTTTCTAATTAAAAATTTTTAAATAATTTTTAAATAAATAATTAAATCAAACAAAATCAATGTCATAAACGTCCAAGTGCTGGACTCGTAGCGCAATTGTAATGTGCGGACAGGATGGCTTAAGTTCAACGTCCGTTGCAGTCACAGATTTTAGAAACGAGGAGATTCGATGAAGATTGAGATAACTTTGATGGCAAGTTTGCCTAATGAGATTTTTCCAAGTTTTTCTATACGACACTCAAATGAAAGACAATTACACATAAAAGTCATCCCTGAAGGCAATATCTTTCTCTTAAAACCTGTCTGTGGGATGTTTGTGACATACATGTCAAACATTTTTCCGGGATTTTTTCTATACGACACTGAAATGAGGGACACTTACCCCTAAAAGGCGCACAAGAAGGCAATATTCATCTCTTAAAACACGTCCATGAGATGTTTGTGTTATACATAAGTGAAACATAAGTCTCCCTATGTTTAAAAAAAAATCACATAATTTTTATTGCAGTTTGCTATTTTCTTAAATATTATTTTCAAATCGTAAATCAATTAGTGAAAAAAAAACTTTTAGTAGAAGAGTTGAAACATATTAAGACTAACTCATTTTATAGGATTACACAACCAGTAATATAATTTATCTCTTTTCGAAATATTTATGATCATTTTATTCTATGTAACACAGAGCATAAAATAAAAAGCATTTTATATAATCCATTGAAACCATAAACCACATTTTAATTTTGATCTATTTTTGTAATCTGATTTATTATCCTTTTGTCGTCTGATACATTTTAATTCTCTGAGCCACGAGCCCTTTAAATCAACAAAAGAGATTCGTTATTAAATCTCTCAACATGTAGACACGTTTCATGTTTGAACAGAAAACCTCTCGTGCATCAGAATGGCATAGCTTTACATACATTATTGTGTGTTATTAGAAATTGTTCCATGTTATAAAATGTGCGACACTTGATAATGTATTCTAATCCGCCACCGGTTTCAACGAAACAAATTATTCTCTTTGTTTGGCTAAAAGATCATCCGTGCTGATAATAATGAAGGCAGAAAAATCCATTGTTGTTATCCTTCCTTTGTAATTATATTGACGCAAATACTCTACAAGGTTATTATGTTTTGAAGTTCGCTAACTACGATCTGTCTGCGCGAAACAATTTACGCTCTAAAAAGTTGTAGATTTTTTTATTTTAAGAGGCTACGTGAAGTAATGCATTTATTAATCAAGGCATTAAAATACATTTTTAAATACTTTGTTAATTTATATGATGACAGCTTGATAAATTCCGTGATATTATTCTACCAGCTATTAATTGGAAAGTTAAACATCACATCCGGTTTAAAGCCCGAAATAGAGGAGTTGATTATTTGCTAGGGGTGTTAGTCAGACGAACGCAGCGCAATGCCATTTTGGAAGGACTGGTGGCTCAGTGGCAATGTGCGCCGCAGGTAAATATTAGGGTTCACGTTTAATCCTTCGGAGACTTTGTTGTAGACACTGTTTCAAAAAATGAGGATCCTCGATGGCATTTGTGATGTTCATCATTTTGCCTCGTGAGTCGGAATGCTTGATGGGAGTTTTCTGGATTTCTCCCATACAATACACAAATGAGGCAGCAGTTCCCCTTAAAAGTCCTCCCAGAAGGAAATCTCCTTCTCTTAAACCCGTCGATGGGATGTTTGTGGTACATGTAGGTGAAACATGAGATTCACCTAAGTATGGCAGAAAATAGACACACATGGTCAAAGAAAAAAAAAATATAATTTTTATTGCGCTTTACTATTTCCTTAAATAGTATCTTCAAGTCATTGGTCAATTAGTGAAAAAAAAAAAAAAAAAAAACACTCAGTACATTTTAGTAGAAGAGTTGAAACATTTTATGCCTTACTCATTTTATTGGATTATGCAACCAATAATTTAATGTATCCTTTTCGAAATATCTAATATCATTTTATTCAATGTAACACAACAGAGCATAAAATAAATATTTTATATATTCCATTTGAAACCATAAACCACATTCCATTAATTTTATTTTTGATCTATTTTTGTAATCTAATTTATGATCCTTTTGTCGTCTGATACATTTTAATTCTATGAGCCACGAGCCCTTTAAATCAACAAAAAGAGATTCGTTATTAAATCTCTCAACATGTAGACACGGTTTATGTTTGTACAGAAAATTTCTGGTGCATCAGAATGGCATAGCTTTACATACATTATTGTGTGTTATTAGAAAATTTTCCTTGTTATAAAATGTGCGACACTTGATAATGTATTCTAATCCGTCACCGGTTTGAACGAAACAAATGATTCTCTTTGTTTGGCTAAAAGATTATTCGTGCTGATAATAATGAATGCAGAAAAATCCATTGTTGTTATCCTTCCTTTGTAATTATTTTGACACAAATACTCTACAAGGTTATTATGTGTAGAAGTTCGCTAACTACGGTCTGTCTGCACGCGAAACAATTTATGGTCTAAAAAAAGTTGGGGTACTTACGTATTAACGGTACCTTGGCGATAGACTTGGCGGTTTTTAAGTGTCGCCAATCTTTATTATTTGGAATAAAAATATGTTGAAAGCGTTTTTGATTTTAAATGAAGTATATTTAATTATTTGGAACAAAAAATTTTTTTGTAGATTGGCGCCAAATCTGTAGCTGCGGTTGGCGCGTGTGATCTTTTTTGGCCCAACTGTCGCCAAGGTACCGTTAATACGTAAGTACCAAACTTGTTGATTATATTTTAAAAGGAGGCGGGAAGTAATGTATTTAATAATCATAGCATTAAAATACATTTTTAAATACTTTCATAAAATTGCTAACAAAAATCAGAAAAAGGCATCGATTAGAGCTTGATAAATTCTGTGATATTATTCTAGCAGCTATTCATTGGAAAGTTAAACATCCGGTTTAAAGCAGGAAATGGATGAATTGATTATTTGCTAGGGGTGTTAGTCAGAGTAACGCAGCGCAAGGCCATTTTGGACCGACTGGTGGCTCAGTGGCAACGTGCGCCGCTGGTCAGCATTGGGGTTGAGGTTCAATCCTTTGGAGACTTTGTTGTAGACACTGAAAAAACGAGGAAACTCGATGGCATTTGTGATGTTCAGCATCTTGCATCGTGAGTCGGAATGCTTGATGGAGTTTTCTGGGTTTCTCCCATACAATGCACAAACGAGTCGGTAGTTCCCTCTAAACGCCCTCCTGGAAGGCAATCTCCTTCTCTTAAACCCGTCCATGGGATGTTTGTGGTACATGTAGGTGAAACATGAGATTCGCCTAAGTATGGCACAAAATAGACTGACACATGTTCAAAGAAATATATATATATATAATTTT
Organism: Caerostris extrusa; assembly: GCA_021605095.1. Classification (NCBI taxonomy): domain Eukaryota; kingdom Metazoa; phylum Arthropoda; class Arachnida; order Araneae; family Araneidae; genus Caerostris; species Caerostris extrusa. The sequence goes on from BPLR01013867.1 coordinate 58,604, forward strand.
TATTGCGCTTTACTATTTCCTTAAATATTATTTTCAAATCGTATGTCAATTACTGAAAAAAACTTGTAGTAGAAGAGCTGAAACATTTTAAGACTAACTCATTTTATAGGATTATGGAACCAATAATTAAGTTTATCCTTTTCGAAATAACTAGCATCATTTTATACAATATATCACAGAACATAAAATGGAAAACATTTTATATAATCCGTTGAAACCATAAACCACAGTTTATTTTTTTTATCTGTTTTTGCAGTCTAATTTATTATCCTTTTCTCGTCTGATACATTTTAATTCTCTGAGCCACGGGCCCTTTAAATAAACAAAAGAAATTCTTTATTAAATCTCTCAACTTGTAGACACGATTTATGTTTGTACAGAAAACTTCTGGTGCATCAGAATGGCATAGCTTTACATACATTACTGTGTGTTATTAGAAAAATTTTCCTTGTTATAAAATGTGCGACACTTGATAATGCATTCTAATCCGCCACCGGTTTTAACGAAACAAATTATTCTCTTTGTTTGGCTAAAAGATCATCCGTGCTGATAATAATGAAGGCAGAAAAATCCATTGTTGTTATCCTTCCTTTGTAATTATTTTGACACAAATACTCTACAAGGTTATTAAGTTTTTGAAGTAGTTCGCTAACTACGTTTGTCTGTACGCGAAACAATTTACGATCTAAAAAAAAAAAGATGTTGATTTTTTATTTAAGAGGCTACACGTGAACTAATGCATTTATTAATCATGGTAATAAAATACATTTTTAAATACTTTAATAAAATTTCTAACGAAAAGTGAGAAAATACATCAATTAGAGTGGGTTAAATTCTGTAATAGTGTCCTACCAGTTATTCATTGGAAAGTTAAACATCCTGTTTAAAGCCGAAAATGGAAGAATTGATTATTTACTAGGGCTGTTAGTCAGACGAACTCAGCGCAAGGACATTTTGGCCTGACTCGTCATTTTACGTCAGCCTTTCTATGAAAATACCAAAAATTACGTAAAAAATAATTTATCAACCACGAAATGTTACCAAGTTGGTGTAAAACCTAATTTGGTTAATTCTTAATGAATATTGATCCAATTTCGAAACCGTTTTTTTCAGTTGATTTAAGCCTTAACCCCTGTAACCCCTTAAGTACCCCCTGCCAATTTTGGTGAAATTTGATGTAAATTATTGGGACCCACACAGACATATAAACATTGATATATATATATATATATATATATATATATATATATATATATATATAATATTAAATAACAAAAAAGATATTTTTATATATCTTAAAAGATATTTATATATTTTATTTGTTATTACATAATATAAAATTATATAATAACAAAAAAAGAAATGACAAGGAGGGAACACGATCATCTAGTACAAGTAAAGCTACTACTAGTATTTCCTAGTTGCAAATGGTATAACAAAACCATTGTAGCATTTGCAATGCAAAAATCCTGTAGTGCTTCCCATACAGACATCTCTCTCACGCACACAAATATTGTTCAACACTGTATATATATATATATATATATATTTTCCAAAAATATATTTAATATATATATAAATGTGTGGGTGCATGTGTATATTATATACAAAAACTATACTATAACACATTTTTCATAGATACATATAAATTACATAGTTATTTTCTCTTTGAATTCATTATTCTTTTATATGGTATGTAATCGAATAGTTTGAAATAATTGTCTCTTTATTTATTTATTAATTATATAAAAATCTTATTTTTTTGACAAACGCTATCTAGTGGTGGGATCACTCTGTGTATTGATTTTTTTATTTCTCTTCAAAAATTTTGTGAAATTTAATTGGCAACTTTTTGTAGTTTATATGATGGTGTTCTTTTCTAATATTTTTTTCATCTATATCAAGTATTCTATTTATAATAATAGCTCATTTGTAATTTGCTTTCTAAATTATTTTCATTTTTAAAATTTAGTTATTTAAAATTATTTTTCCTTTATAATTTGCCAACCGATAATTTGCAATTTTCACCTGTATTTTTTTTTTTTTTTCCTAATAAAATTTACCCAAATTTAAAATATCTTATTTTATGTTTGTGGCAATATCAGATCATATCTGCTAGTATTTTATAGCTACATTGATCATAGAAAATCTTCTAAAAGAATTCCTTAAAGATCTTTGTGAAAACGGTAATAAAATAACATATCATCAACAACTTTTTTTCAGGTAATCGATCGGCAGCAATTATCCCCCATTTACAACTAAGAGATCCTTGGAAAATTCCTTGTTCATTCCTCATAAATATTATACCTCTAAAACTTTGAGGCCACTTTTTTGCAGAGACCAATAACTTTGTTTCGCAGGACAAAGATAGTAATCTTGCTCCACCGTTTTTCTACGGCATTTTAGTTCTGACTTATACAACTCCGCCAATAATACAAGGTCAGAGTAATGCCCTTAATATCTAATGTCAAGGTTTGGTGCATCACAACAACACGTGTATGGGAATATTCTTTACAATGGCGTGACCTTCGAAATAATTACCTTTTTGCACACATTTTTTTTTTTTTTTTTTGTCTGATAATCTGGTTATTTGACTTGAGAAAGGAAAAGATTAAAGGCGTTATCTGTCTTTTGATGAAATGGGATAGTTACGAATTCAGTGGTCTGACTAATGCGTCTTTTGAATCTTGTTTTTCACATTAGTTGAAGTAAATGGAATGTTCAAGTATTTAACAATCGCTTTTCAAGATTAATTGCTTGGATATGTTGATTTCCTTTAAAGAGATAAAGATATTTGTTCAGACCAAATGTCTGATCTATTCATTGCTACTTATGGGACATCCACATATTTGTAATTTTTTTTTCTTCTAATGCAGCTGGTTAAATTGACTTAGACAATTGTTTTTGATGACTTAAGGCAAGCGCTGCACCGACGTTACTCACTTAGCACTACCCAGCGGGCACGTGTAGCTTAAAGAAAAGCTACGGACGCAGAGTAACAATACCTCTGCAACGCTCTACGATCCTATTAGATCGGGGCCTACAGCTTAAAATGGATTCTGAACCACTAAAAACATCCACGGGACTCGAACCCGAAACCTGTGGTACAGAGCGCTAGCCATTCAGGCCCCCATTTGAAAATTTTGTTATTCAGAGATTTTTGATTAGTTTTTTAAAGCCGAATTGCTTTGTTAGATAGCTCGACGTATTTCGGAACCGAATGTTCTTGGTTCGAAACTCGACATCAGATACCGAGCCGAAAGCTTCCTGTCTATGGTGGGGATAAGATACATTTGTTGGCCGGAATATCCTTCCATTGGGCGCCAAGAAGAGGATGCGAAACTCTAGATATGATTCCTGGGAAGTTTGTTGAAAATTGCTGTGGCACAATGTGGATATGCCATCTAGAAGTCCTCCTCTCCTTGATGCACAGCGGCCTGATGGCCAACTGGCTAGCGCTCTGGCCATTGGTACCACAGGCTTCTGGTTCGAATCCTGGCTGTGGCATGGATGTTTTGTTAGTGGTTCGGAATCTACATTAAACTTTAGGTCCAGGTCTAATTAGCCTGAAGAGAGCAAAAAATGACAGTAGAGCGATAAACCAAACCAAAACTTGATGTAAATTGAATAACGCTGAATCTGCTTTCCCTGTGTCGTTCTAATGGCAAAAGATCTCAGATTAAAGTGTCCGACCTTCGAAAACAGCAATGTCTATTGATTATTTCCTTTACAACTTTAGCTTCGATGAAATTTTTTTCTTCAAACAAAAGCACCTGACACTTTCTTATGCATTCAAAAATATGGATGCAACATAATGTGAATCAATTTCGTCAGTTTAGAAGGCCATTCACTGCTTGAATGGCAGATATATAGCATATTCATCGTAATCCAAGATGCACATAGGGTGGTACCCATATAGTGCCACCACAACTTTGAAAGAACACATCCAGGGTGTGGAATCTGGGGATGGGCGTTCGCACCTTCTTCAAACACAACTTAAAGACTTTCTGTCCAACATATTTCTCTTGTCCATAGCCGTTTTAGACAATTTGGTGGGTAATTCCCTTTAAAAAAGTTCCCAGAAGTCCCTGCCCTTTTTCCAGCCAGAGTCAAGTCGTTCTACCAAGGGCCTGCCCCTTTCCTCCATCCATGAGTAGATCACTCATGGGATGTCCGTTCCCCACTTCAGGACACTCAGTGTCCTGAAGTGGGGGATTAGACACACACAGACAATTTGGTTCAATAACTCCCTCTAGATCGAAATCTCAAACTACTCTCCCTCAGGCTGCATCAGCCTTTGGGATAGCAAAAATATCCAATGCAATAAAAATATAAACCCACCATCTAGTTTTATATCTAAGAGGTTCTATAAGAAATAATCATATAGATGGAACCATTTTATCTAATGTACTATAATAACGAAAAGAATAATAGAGCTAAGAATATTTATTATAATAGTAATAACTAATATCTAATATAAGAAATATTAGAGATTGCTTATTCTAACAGAAATCTGGATTAATGTTGTGTCTTCAGATATTCTTAAAGGACTAACGTGGACAGATGTGTAAATCTTCATTATTTTCTGTGGATTGTATCTGCTAAATAATACATAATTTTAGTGGAAAAAATATTTTTTAAGTCCAGTTTAACGAATTTTTTTTTAATTTTTGTGCAATTTTTACGACAAATTTCAAAATTTTCTGTTTTACAAAACAAATATAAATCTTTTTTTTTTTTTTTCATCTGTTTATTCATATAGTAATATTTCATTTATAAATCACCTTTATTATTCATCTTTTCAATTATACTACGTCGATTTTTGTCCATGCTAATTTAGAGAAATATTTGGTGTGATTTTAATTTACACATCTCTTATTTATTTATGAGTCGTTAAAATTTTAACCGAAACATTCTTATCTCGAAATTAAATTCTTGAAAATTCTTCCGCAATTTAAACATTCTTTCTCCTCTCTTCTACTGGTTTTATAACTTTTAATTTGGACGCAGTGTTAGTTGTGTTTGGGTAATAAAACTTTTGAGAGACTAATAAACCTTACAAACTCTCCTCAATTATGTTCGCCCCATAATTATGTGTAAAAAAACAAAAATACTTGTGAGCATATTTGAAACAAAAACAGTAAACATATGTGTGTAAAAGTTAATATAAGTACAGTGGGACAGCTCGATTACAGATTACGTGGTAAGGTAAGCATCTGTTTTTAAAGCGGAAATGGACGAAGGGATTACTCGTTAGAGGAGCGGCTAGTCAGATACATGCTGTACAAACAGGGTCGGATTTTCCTATAGGCTGACTAGGCTTCAGCCTAGGTCTTCAAGATCAAGAGCGGCTTACATTCAAATAGTTAGCAAAATTAGAATTACACTATTCTAAAAACAGTAAACACTAAATCAAAAATAAGGACAAATTCTACACATATGAATAATAAACAAACATAATAAGTAATTTACGAGCTTAAAAATGGGAGGTGAAAGGGCCTCATAAGTGGAATAGCCTAGGGCCTCTTTTCATCTAAATCCGGGCCTGTGTACAAAGCCTTTTGGCAGGCTTAGTTTGTCGCTCTACGTTCATTTTTTGCACACTTTGGGCTAATTAGACCGGGACCTACAGTTTAACGTGGATTCCAAACTACTCACAAACATCCATGCCACCGCCAGGAGGAGAATGTGAAGTCTGTGGTACCACAAACAACAGCCAGAGCGCCAGCCAATTGGCCATCAGGCCGCAGCAATTGTGGAAGAAAAAGTTCTTCGTCATAAGGATTTGGGGGGGGAAGAAAGAAAGAAAAAAAATAAACTGTGACCGTATTTGACACAAAAACTGTAAACATAAGTATGTAAATGTTAATAATAATAAGTATAGTGGGACATTTCGATCACAGATTGCGTGGTAAGATAAGTATCTGTTTTTAAAGCGGAAATGGGCGAATTGATTACTCGTTAGGGACCTGCTAGTCAGATATACGCGGCACAAAACTACTTTGAAAAAGAAAGTTTAATGCAGTAATATTTTACTCAAAACCATTTCAATGTTCTACAATAATATTGGGATTGTCCCAAATAGCAAATTTTAAAGTTTATTGCCCGCTGCGGCCATTCCGAGAACTGATAGATAAAACGGATTGAAAAGATAGATACTCCATTAGAGATTTTGAGAGAAACTACAATATCATGGATGCTGTAGACGACATCAATCTTTCTTGGAATGAGGTGACAATGAAATGTTTAAAACGAGTACGGAGGAATGTAAGGTCGGTGCTAAGCAAGGAATGTGCCACATTGTTGATGGATAGGTTGACAGGGGATCCATTGTTGATGTCAACGGAAACTAGCTAGCTAATGAAACTGGATTGGATGATAATAATGCGCAGGACAATGAAGAATTATGATTACTAGTGAAAATCTTTCTAACTCTTAAAGAATGAGTAAGACAACAAATAAACGAAGATGACCAAATCAACATTTCTGAAGAGGAAGAGGAAAAGGAACTTTAAGCGGATTTTTTAATTAATAAAAATTCATTAATGATTCATTCAAATTATGGTTCAGGTTATACAAAGGGATTAAAATTTTGATAGAAGTTCAAAGGCACTAATAATACGAAGTGTTTTCTTATTCTCTGCTCTTTTCCCTTGTCACTAATATTTAGGCGTTAAGATGATCTCGGTTAACGTTTGGCGCGGGAACGTAATGTCTGTAGTTAGTGTGGAATTTTTGAACACATTTTTCTTTTCATACTAAATATAATTATAATGATTAAAAATTAAAATTATTTTTGTCATTAAAATCTCTCTGAAAATACCTTTCACTCTTATTATCTATTTAATTTCGTCTGACTTGGCCGCTTGCCAATCTTGCACACAATCAGCGGTCAAATTATACCACCTTAACAAAGCTCAAACAAGCCGTAATTGTATTGCGTGAAATGACAAGATAATGTTACGTTTCCGAAGCATGCAGAGGAGAAAAAAATAAAAGCGAAGCTCTTTTGATGGAATTTTAGTAATTGCCAAATCTGGTGATACTAAACTAGGTTCAAGTAATAATAATAATGATAATAATAACAATAAAAGATGAATTTTCATTTATGTATATATTTCATCTAACAGCTTTTGTATTTATATATTTTAGTATTAAACAGTGGGTCTGATGACTAAGTGATTAGTGCTCTGATGCTCAGTACTACAGGTTTCGAGGTTGAGTCTCGGCAGTGCCATGGATGTTTGTAGTGGTTCGTAATACACTTTAATCCGTAGGTCCCAGTCTAATATGACTGTTGGGCATACGGCTCATAATCCTACATCTTAAAAAGAAAACATCTCCTGTTTCGGAATCTACTAGTATGCAGACGGCCGTGATACAACAATGATTGTAGTGCAAGGGAGTTAGTTAGTATTAAGTAATATTTAAATCATTTTATATAATCTTTATAATATGATAATAACAGCAGAAGTATTTTCATTATAATGGATTCATCATTTCCTCTTTATTTTAGTATCGAAAGAATTCATTGGGTGTAAGTCCAAAGACCTGGAATAGTTTAAGGAAATATACCGATCTATCGCTATATGTAAATGTATATAATATTTTTTGTATATCTAAATGTAAATATGATGCGTAAATATTTTATTTTATTATTTTTAAATTATTACCGAGTTAAATCTGTTGAGTTTTCTTTATTTTGTATAAAATTATCGTGTGCCCTTCCGTGGGCAGGTCGAGTTTTATTCTCGTGCTTATTCTATATAAACATGGATTAACCTATCGGATAACGCATAAATAGACACGATACATCTGTAGGCTGGAAAGCAACTGGTGAAAGGAGAATGAGAACTTATAAATACAGCCGTATGCGTATATGTGTGTGAGGGAGGGGGGGACGTCTATTCCAGATAGTATTGGAACAGTGTGGTTCAAAGTAAGTACAATAGCTGTAATTCTTAATAAAATAAATAAATACGTTAGTCTCTTTAGCATAAGACTAGAGCGATAAGAACAACTCAACACCAGAATAACGCTGCATCAACGTTAAACTAGAGAAATACAAAATTAGGGTTAAATCAAAAACAACTCACGTCAAAGTGGCCGGCATTTGAAAGTGATTCTTTATTCTGTATATTTTATAGATGTTTAAAGGTGGTTAGGGTTATTTTGAGTTGTTTTGATAAGTCATTCACAGCATGCTACAGTGAATGACTTTTAGAAACTGATACATTTTATATCAAGGAAATGGATTTATCCTCTAGCCCCTACTCTTGCCCTATCACTAACACGATACATTTACTCAACTCTCCTCACTCCTTTTCTCCACCCCGTCCCCCTGCCCCCTTCATTCCAGAGTGAAATAAATATTCTCCGAAGTCGCATCCTCAGGATGGAGGAGAGAAGAAAATTCCAAAAATGTCAACGCGGAAGAAATAAAAAAAAAAAAAAGAAAAAAAAAAAAAAAATAGAAGGGAGAATCCGTGGAAGATTTCGTATTCCCCCTAAATTCTTAGAACATTTTTTTTTTCTGTTCCTCTCCCCGCTCTCTTACCTACCTACTCTTACTTTTACTTATTTTTTTTCTTCCTATAGAAAGAATACAGAGAAAAGAGAGAGGAGGGAAAAAAAAAAAACAGTGGAAATAAAATTAGAAGAAACATAAAAGAAAGAAAGTAAAAGGGGGGGGAATAGAAAAAAAAACTGGTTCTTTTATTCGACGGTGGTGAGGCCATTGCAAGGGAGGGTTATTTATTTATTATTATTATTTTTTTTATATATATATTTCCCCCTAAGGAACAGGTGGGAGAGGTGGCGGTGGTGAAATCCAACTCCTTTTTGTAACAGTCCAAAATGTAACGCTTTCGCTGTCACGGCGTATTTAATAAAGGGTATTCTCTCGTGACGTCCGAGTTGGCGTTCTTTATTTATGAATGAACGGCAATGACGGTAATGCATCCGCCATTCATCACCCGGATCGTTCAAAAGGTTCAAATCGTTCAAACCATTATTTATGCAAGTCGGATTACGATGGAAGTGAAACATTTTTTTTTTTTTTTTTTTTCTTTTTAAATTCAATTTGCAGGTTTGTATTTTACTACTGTGCCCAAAAAGTAAAACCAATTTTAAATTAAATTTTTTTCTTTTTCTTTTTAAGTTGTTGACACTGTTCTCGACATATGTGTGAAATTTGACGTCAAAATATTTAATAGTTTTGAATTGCGCTCAGCTTTGTGAGACGCTAAAAGTGTTTTAGGCGATTTTTGAAATGTCTGAATTTATTGAGCAAAGAACTTGCATTCAATTTTGTTTGCAGAAACGGGTAGACTGTTGCAGAAGACATTCGGTGAGCAAACTATATCGGAAATACTGAATGTCCCAGTTCACACTGCATTAATTCTTCGTGACTTTTTCGCTAAAAATGAAATTCTTATCGTTCCACAACCACCGTATTTTCACACCGTGCAACTCCAGGACCACTCCAGGGACACCCTTTTGAGTCGATTGAAGAGATGAAGCGGTGCGCGCGATTTGAAGGCCATCCCCTGCCGATGACTTTTTAGCATGCATTGAGGATTGGAAAAAAAAAGTTGACATAAGTGCATTGTGTCCGGAGGGGATTGCTTTGAAGGTGATGAAATAAATTTGGAAGAATAAATAGAGAGTTTTTGAAAAAAATAAAAATTGGTCTTAATTTTTGGGCACAGTATTTAATAAAGGATATCTCTCGTGACATACGAGTTGGCGTTCTTTATTTATGAATGAACGGCAATAGTGGTAATGCATCTGCCATTCATCCTCCGGATCGTTCAAAAGGTTCAAATTGTTCAAACCAATATTTATACAAGTTGGATTACGATGGAAGGGAAACGTATTTTCGTTTTTAAATCCAATTTGCATGGTTTAGCATCATGGCTTATATTTTATTTTAAACTTTTAGATATGGCCCCACCTTTTATGAATGTCACAGGTGATCCTAGTGTGGTAATTTTCTTGTCAAAAATACCGATGAAGGCTTGATAAACTGTGTTCAGAAAAAACTTAAAAGAAGAAGATGTTCAATCTATTTCGCCATCTCAATCTTGATATCGCTTAATAGTTAAGTGTTACTACAAAAAGCATCGTTGCTGATATAAAGAGCTGTTTTCATTAAAAAAAAAAAGGGCTTTATTTCGTAACTCATGATTGTTTCATGATTAAAACTGATTGATATTTTTAGTGATTAAAATTGATTAAAAATTGTTTCGGGACTTGTGTTCATGCTGTCGAAGTAAATCAAATAAAGGAATTGAGTACCCGACTCGTGGCTCAGTGACAACGTGCTCCGCTGCTGAGCATTAGGGTTGAGGTTCAGTCCTCTGGCGACATTGTTGTATACACTGTTTCAAAAACGAGGAGGCATGTTTGTGATGTTCAGCATCTTGTTTTGTGAGTCGGACTAACTGGTGTGAGTTTTCCTGGTTTTCTCCTGTACAATACACAAATGCGGGGTAGCTTCCCCAGAAGACTCTATCCTCTTTCTTCAGAGACTCGGTGCCAAGTCAGACTTCTACCTACGGGTGTTACATCACAACAGAAGCTGCCTCTTTCCCTTCATCCATAAGTATATAACTCTTGGGATATATCCGTCCCGCACTGCAGGACAGTGAGGATTAGACACAGACAGAAATTGGGTTTCTAAATACAACAATTCTTAAATTCTAAGAATCGTATAACTTTAACGTTAAATTCTGTTGGTGCCAAACATTCAACTTTATAATATTAGGTTGAATCTAATTTTTGTTTCTCTAAGAAAAAAGATATTGAATCAAAAATAATAATAATATTGCCTGATTCGCGACTTAGTGAATTGAATGCATCTGAAGCATAGGAAGGCATATATTCGAAATTCCCCTGCGTGTGTTGAAATTAGAAACGTGGAGTTTTGATTCAGAAACGAGAAGACTCAATGACGATTGCGACAGCATATATAAGCACCTCGCATCTACAATCAGGTATTTAGGAAAGAATTTCACGTGTTTTTCTTCCTTACAACTCGCAAATGTAGAACACGTATCCCTAAAAGGCCAGAGGCCTCGAGATTTATTCAAAAGAAATATAAATAAATAAATAATAATTAAAAATAAATAAATAAATAATAATTAAAAATAAATAAATAAATAATAATAAATGAACAATAACAAATATTTTTTTTTTTTTTTAAATCATAGCAATTAACTATATCAACGATAGAAAGCTATATTACTTTACACTGAAGTGACAAAAGTCATGGGATAGCAATATGCAAATTTTCAGATGGCAGTAGCATCGCGTAGAACAGGTATAAATGCGCAGTGCTTTCGCAGAGCTTTCATTTCTGTTCAAGTTATTCATGTGAAGAGGTTTTGACGTGATGATGACCGCACGACGGGAATTACCAGACTTTGAACGCGGAATGTTAGTTGGAGCTGGACACATGGGTCATGCCATTTCGAAATCGTTAGGGAATTCAACATTCCCAGATCCACTGTGTCAAGAGTGTGCCGAGAGTATGAAATTTCAAGCATAACATCCCACCATGGACAGCGCAGTGGTCGACCGCCTGCACTTAACGACCGAGACCGGCGACATCTGCAAAGAGTCGTAAATTCTAACAGACAAGCAACACTGCGTCAAATAACCGCAGAAATCACTGTGGGACGTACAAGGGACTTGTCTGTTAGAACTGTGCGGGAAAAATTTGGCTTTCTTGGGCTATTCCAGCAGAAGACCGACTCGAGTGCCTTTACTGACAGAACGACATCGCTTGCAGCGACTCTCGTGGGCACGTGAACATATCGGTTGGTTCCTAGATGAATGGAAAACCGTGGTCTGGTCCGATGAGTCATGATTTTAGTTGGTAAGAGCTGATGGTAGGGTTCGAGTGTGGCGCAGACCCCACGAAGTCATGGACCCAAACTGTCAGCAAAGCACTGTTCAAGCTGGTGGTGGCTCCGTAATGGTGTGGGCTGTTTTTCATGGCATGGACTTGGTCCTCTGGTGCGACTGGACCGAACATTGAGTGGAAATGCTTATGTTCAGCTACTTGGAGACCACTTGCAGCCATTCATGGACTTCATGTACCCAAACAACGATGGGGTTTTTATGGATGACAATGCGCCATGTCACCGGGCCACAACTGTTCGCGATTGGTTTGAAGAACATTCTGGACAATTCCAACGAATGATCTGGCCACCTAGATAGCCCAACATGAATCCCATCTAGCATTTATGGGACATCAACGAGAGGTCTGTTCGTGCCCAAAATCCTGCACCATCAACGCTTTTTCACAATTATGGACGTCTATCGAGACAGCATGGCTCAATATTCCTGCAGAAGACTTCCAACGACTTGTTGAGTCCATGCTACGTCGAGTTGCTGCACTTCGCCGGGCGAAAGGAGGGCCGACACGATATTAAGAGGTATCCCATGACTTTTGTCACTTCAGTGTATATATATATATATAATATTACCTATATAATACAAAGTGTAGTTTATTACCCATATCTATAATTTATTCTAATACTACATAGACTAAAATTAATAAGCTTAAGATAAAAGCATATATTTATTTCTCTGTAAATCTAGTATAAAAATTGATTAAATTAAAATTATGAAATCGCATTAAATACTTAAAAAATAATAATAAATAAATAAATAATGAATAACTAAGTTTTTAAATATGATTTACTGAGAAGTAACATTTATTTATTTATTTTTTATCGTCATGAAACTTATTATCGTCATTAAACAAGATATTGGCAACACTTCTTTTTTTTTTTTTTTTTTTACAGAAACAAGTAATTTAAAAAAATTTTTTTTTTAAAGCCAATTCCTACTTTTTTTCACTCTATTGCAGAAAGTCCTTTATAAATAATTTTCATGCATTTTTTTTAAAGTTTATTTGGCGCCATCTATTGGTTGATATAAGCAACTTAAACCTAAAAAAAAAAAAAACTAAAATTAATGAATTAAATTTAATTACTGAATTAATAGTTGGAAAAAACTGTATTAACATCCAGTATCATCCGCTACAAGTTCGAAAAAAAATGCATTTGAACTCGAGTGGAGGAATAAAAAATATTTTATGAACGATTGAAAATTTGAACAAGATATATATATAGGGAGAGTGTGAGCTAATAGAAGGAATTGAAAAATAGCGCACCTGATTGATTGATTATTCAATTACGGAGTTGATCGACGATTTATTTCGCAGATAATATAAACAAATAAATATCTACTTCTTTACTATTTTAAATGAGTAGAACCTTTTTTAAACTTTAAAACTCATTTTCAACCCCAAAGTAATAAGAAACCATTAACATATGACTGAATATATGCTGAGTAAACTGAAGTAAGAAATATGCGGGAAAGACGTATGATAAAAAAAAAAAAAAAGTACTCCCAAAAATATTAACATTTAAATTATTTTTTGTAACAATTTACGGTTAAAGCTTTTTTTTTTTAACACGTAATAATTCACGCTTTTATTTTATATCATGTATATGTAAATGATGTTTTCTTGAAACGAGTTAAAAAATGATAAGCTGACAAAGGTTAGTTATTATTTAAAATACCAGTTCACGCACTGAAACAGAATTTCAATTTCAAAAATTGTTCTTTAAAGTAAATATTCATTTGCATTTATATTTTTGTTACGCATTCTGGTTAGAATTTAAATCGCAAAAATTAAAAGAACTAGTTTTAAATTGATGTTACTGGTTATTCGTTCGCATTTTTCTTTCAACGAATTACTTTATTATTATTTTTGATTATTATTATTATTCTCATGTAATTTTATAACGTATAAGACAATAAACGTGATTTTTTTCAATTCCTTCTATTAGCTCCCACTCTCCCTATATATATCTTGTTCAAATTTCCACTCTTTCATAAAATACTTTTATTCATCCACTCAAGTTCAAATACATATTTTTTAACTTGTAGTGGATGACACGTGAATGTTAATACAGTTTTTTCAAATATTAATTCATTAATTAAATTTAACTAATTCATTTTAGTTTTTTTAGATTTATATTTCATATATCTACCAATAGATGGGCGCCAGATAAACTTTAAAAAATGAGAGAAAATGAATTTCTGCAATATAGTGAAAAAAAAAAAAAATTGACTTAAAAAAAAAAAAAAATTTATGTTACTTGTTTTATATTAAAAACATGAAAGAATACGTAATGCTAATTTTTTTAATAAAAATTTTAATTTTATTAAATAATTTATTGAAGTTTTTAAGTAGTAAGTTGATTTATGAGTGGTTTGAATTAAAATGAGAGAAAATATTGCTTTTGGGGATAATTGGGAGGATGTTGTAATCGCATGCAGCTCGCTTTTGATTTCAGATTTCTAGTAGCGAGATTTTTTACATTTTCTACACACCTACTCAAACAGCAAGTGTGTGGCAAATTCAGTATTACATAGGATGCATCACGGAGGTATTGGCATCTAGAAAATTAAAACTATTCTCTTCAATGGATAGATATTCCAGCCTACATATTTACTATGCCCATGGTACAGCTTGTTGGATTTCAAATCCTTGGAGGTAGTTTGGAAACACTATCCACGAGGTCACTTTGTATTTCAAGCGGTATCAACTTCATATGTATTAGAGAAAATCCAAATCCAAATCCAAAATTTCTATCAGGTAATCCAATAGTTCATTCGAACATTCTGTCACAATCTTCTATTGTAACCATACTTCCTCCTACGTATTGGGGAGAGCACCCCTGTGGCTTTCAGAAGAAATGGTTGGTTGGCCTACAAACTCTGACCTGGAGAGCAAGCACAGTGCAAACCGCTGAGAAACGTTTAGTTTACAGTCTCTCACCTCGAGAGGAAATATATCTAACGCACCCCTGCATAGTAGATGGCCTATAGATTCTCATCCTGGAGAGGAACTATCTTTCGCGCACCCTGAGCATACCCGATTATCGGATTTTCGGCTTAGAAGTGGTATCCTTCCACGATTCTATATTTATGTCTTTAAATATGTTAAATATTTTCTGACTTTAATTGTACAGAAGTAGTATTTGCGATTGACTAAATAAAGCTGTGAGTTCTACAGTCTGTGTTTTAATATAACCACACCCAGTTACAATCCAAACTGCTCAATCTACATACTACACAGTCTAGCCATCTTTCAAAACAGTGACAGCAGCGTATCCCATTAGCAGGAATTGAACTCATGTCCATTCGCATGATATTAACAGCCCATACAGCTTATACTTAACACAAGATAATCAAAGATTATTTTGTGTAAAAAAATAAAAACAGATAGTGTTAATATTTATGAATATATTTATTATAAATTTATGAATATATATATTATTATATATTTATGAACGCTAAATATTTCTGAATCATAAATTATTTTTTTTCAACGTTTTCAATATCATTAAAGATTTAAAAGATCAGATCCTTTGTCAATAACGTACTGGCCCCTATGCAAGATCTCTTTCTGAGCAATTTCATATTTCAATCAGATTTACTGCCAAATAAATATATTCCGTTTTTAAAAATTGTGGCATAATGGTTGTAGTCTATTTCTAAATAATACTTTAAAATCGGTAAGGAAATAAATATTTAACATATGTATGGATCTATCATTTTCGCACTTAATTGACTAAATACTAAAACACTTATCAAAATTAATGTAATATATATATTACAATCCAAAAAAGATGCAATTAATATGTATGTGCTTTTTTATTATATTAAATAATTACTTTTTATTGTATGTGAAGTAAGAAAATATTTGTTAGATATTTGTCTTGATTTCGTACGATCTGTTACTGTAAGTACATGAGATCTGTGCACCAAGAAAAAGCATTACGAGGATGTTTATTTTATTTATTAATAATAAATAAGTCAAGTGATTCATCTTATTGTAAATAAATCAATTTTAATCTTTCACATAGAGCAGTGAACACGAATTCGGAATGCGAATCGAACGTTGAGAGGGGGTGAGGGGGAAGCCGGTGGTCAAGGTTCGAATAAGACGACAAATATTGTGTGAGGGAGGGAGGGGGCATGATAAGTGCTGACGATGTTCGATCAATAGACTCGGTGATTAAGAGCCCCCTGTGTTTGTTTTGGGATAGCAGGCGATAAACCTGAGTTGAGGTGCCGATAACACGCCGATTGCGTCCTTCTAATCATTATCAATGCATGAATGGTTTATCCGTCGTGTTTGTTTTTGAAGCAGGTTGGAATTGGTGATTGTCATTTTTCGAATGAAAGTGATTTGTGTTTACTTTTGTTTAATGTTGGTGATCGTCGTAACATTTTAAACTGTTTAAGAAAAAAAAAAGTAGCATATTTCTATTTTATTTCCAGTATAGGAACAAACCTTTTTACTTATTTATTTATTTTGTTTTGCCAATTATGAATAAAAGAAATTGTTGTTTATAAATTCAATTAATTATTGAATTTGCCTCTTTGACCTCAGGTCAAATGTCTGTAATATGGCAAATTTGTACCAGACTCAAAGTGATGCCACAGTGGGTAAAAGTCTGTTACAACTGTACTCCCATTGCACCTCCCCAATTTAATAAAAAAAAAAAACCTCAGGAATACACAATCCCCTCCTCAAAACCAACAGAGAGATATATTCATACCATATCTATAATATAATCATATTCATACCTGTTTTCAGACATAGATGCAGCAGAGATCGCTTTATACTAGCTCCACTTCCCGTTTTTGACTATATTATGAAATGGGGGATGAATGGTCGAGTTCTAGTGTTCTGCCTCTCGGTAACACAGGTTTCGGGTTCGAGTCCCGGTGGTGCCATGGATGCTTGTAGTGGTTCGGAATCCACATTTTAGCCGTAGGTCTCGGTCTCATATGATTGCAAGAACTTCACGGAGCCCAATCAGACTTCTCTCTCACCTCCATTATTCTCAAACCGTCATGTGATGTAAGTATTAATATATTGGTACTACTTTAAAGACCGTTAAAATATAACTTTCGGTACATCCAAGAAATTCAAATATTTTGTAGTCAAAAACTGGAAAAGTACTGACTCAATTTCATTATTATTGTCGTTTTCGAAGACATTGACTCGCGTCATGCTCTACTAGAAGTGTGGATTGGTTTGGTTTGTCGCTCTACGGTCATCTTGTGCACACTTTGGGCTAAACAGACTAGGACCTACAGTTTAAAGTGGATTCCGAATTACTACAAACAACCATGGCACCGCCAGGAATTGAACCCGAAACCTGTGGTACCGAGCGCCAGAGCGCTAGCCACTCGGCCATTCAGGTCCTAGAAGTGTGGAAGATGCAACTTAATTCAGAGTTCATACCAAGGGGTAACCTTTTGCATTGCGCCCTCATTTTGCTACCTAACGTTGAATTAACATCCTCGGACACCTGTGAGGTTCGCACCGTTGTCCTCAGGTCTAATGGAAGAACATTCTGCCCCATAGTTTTCATTCCCGACTTAAACATGGGTTTTGGTTCACCATCGCTGGTCTAATTTCGTGCCAAACACTCTGATTTAAGAAAACTCAACCGCTCAACCTTACATAATTTTGGAGCCCAACATCTTAATTCTGGAAAAAATAATCCGTGCCTGAATTCTGTAATAAATATGAGAAAATAATGGATCATACATTTATTGAAATACTTAAATCAATTAACCATGCAAGGAATTTACTTATTAAATAACACCAAGTTGTTGTTTTCGAAAGATGGGCACTTTGACCTGTGATATTTACCTCTTGACTGGTATAGATATAACAGATTCATCGCTAACCAGGTTAACCACAGGGGCTTGCTACAATGTACCTATATTTTGCACCACAGTTTGTAACGTGCATATTACCAGCTATGGCAACGGAAATTATATCTTAACCCACCTATCTGCAGTGTGTATGGGTGACTCGAGAGTGTAAGAGAGGGGTATATAATCCTCAGTCAGGGTCAGGACAAGCGAACATCCCATGAGTAGTCTACTCATGGGCTCAGATGGAAGTATGGAGATAAAGGGATAGTTTCTGTTGTTGATGGAGCACCCGTAGGTAGAAGTTTGACTTGGCTTCGTGTCGCTGAAGATGAAACATGAGATTTTTTTTGGGGTAGGGGGTAGGGTTGTCAACCTTACTCCCATTGCACTACAGTCATATTAGACCGGGGCCTACGGTTTAAAGGGGACTAACGATGACGAACCACTACAAACATTCATGGCACAGCCGAGACTCACGAGTTGTGGAAGATGCGAATGATATTGATGGACCTCATATAGACCAGGTGTTGGGGAGGACAGTACCTTCCGAAAGGACTTTTTTTATGTTAGTATCTGCCCCAATTTTTATTAATTATGTATCTTTTTTGCTCTTTGTTTTTTTGAACTTCAGACCATATGGGAGAAAACTCGGAAGACTCCCATCTGGCTTGCCTGACTATAGATACGAGATGCTTTACACACCCCAATTGCCATCGAGTCTTCTCGTTTCTGTAGGGTTTTGACTAAAGTGTAATGCATCCATCATCCCTCCATTAACGTATCGGGTTTCGAGCCGCTTCCACTCAGCTTCAAAACCCAACACACATTTAGGCCATCTCAGCCCATATCAATAAATTAATATGAAAATAATATGAAAATTAAGTTACTGTGTTTATTGGAGGTTACTCTCCCGATATAAAGTGGTATTTTAATCTGCATTCAATTAAAATATTTCATCATTATCAGTGGCAGAAAAACCCCATGGTGGGCCGTCTGCCTACTGGCCTATTTTGAGACAGGAGATGTTTTTTATTTTACGGGGTAAGATTGTCAGTCCCACGCCCACGACTGAAAAAAGGATTCCGAGCTACTATTAAACATCCATGGCGCAGCTGGGACTCGAATCCGAAACCTGTGACACCGAGCACTTGAAGACTTGTCACTCGGCCATCAGGCCCCAAAATAGTGTATTTAATTTATATTATTCAGGAATAAAGGCTTTGTTAAAAATAAGAATAAAATCTTTTACTTTTCAGCTCATTAAAAAAAAAAAAAAAAGACATTAAATCCAATTCAACTTCATGTAAACGGTGCTCATTACGTTGTCTTATCGTACGAATGTTAATCAGGCGCGAATGGAATTCGCGCTGCATGTTGACCTTGAGATGTGAATTCTGTTCTCGAGGTTCGGTAATGATGCGCGAAATTCTCTCAAACTGTTTAATTGGGCGTGCACAGGCTCAACTCAGCTATGTTTACTGCTGGTAGGCCACTCGTCTCTAATATATTAAAAAAATATATATGTAAGCATGTGTGAGTTGCATCTCTTATAATTAACTCACTGAAATATATGGGGTTTTTTTCTGAATCCATTGTATTTTTATAATGCGAGTGGTTAAAAATGTATAGAAAAATCTAATGAAACCTTTTATAGTAATCGTTTTAAACTGTTTGTTTAAAAATAGCCTGCTTTCTTTGTTTTTAGAGTCTAGATCTCGAGCCACAATTGATTTGTGGATGGCAAATTGTATTGGCAGGGTTCTCCAATTGGTTTTGATTTTTTTTAAAATAGAATTTTAATTAAAAAAAAATCAATGTATATCATGTCTTTAAAATGTTACATATTCTTTAGCTTTTTTTATTTTTATGTTCAGATTAACATTTTTATTTTTTTAATATGATAAAGAATTATAACATTTCTTATAAAGTACAATAAATAAATAAAATAAAAAAAACGATTTAAAGAAATGATTCGTGGAAATCATAAAGTTAGTAAATTGAGAAATGGTTTCATTTTTCAGTGCTTATGAATTCCTTTTTTATTATGATATCTAAATCTGAAATACGTTGGTGAAAAATGTAATCCCAACACCAAGTTAGAAGAATGAAATCTAAAGAGATTGGGTTTGGTTTGTCGCTGTACTGTCATCTTGTGCACGCAGAGGGCTAATAAGACCGGGACCTACAGTTTCAAGTGGATTCCGAACCACTACAAACATCCAAGCCAGGATGAATCGAATCCTGTGGTACCGAGGGTACCGAGCACCAGAGCGCAAGCCACTAGACCATCAAATTAATTAATTAAAAGGATGAAACTAGTTTGGAGAAATGAAATTTAAACAGAGCATTTGTCTAGGTAATATATTTATTTGATTAAGTTTCAAGATCAAAAGTTAAAGTATGCGCGAAAAGAGCCCTTTCAAATGTAAAATGGTGGTAATCTCTAATGTCACTATAGTTTTAAATGCAAGCATACAAACGCATATAAATTGTGTCTTGCAGGTGTTGTATGTCAATATATAGAATAGAGTTCCATGCCTGTTGCATTTAGCCAGTCAAATAAGCAACTGTCTGAACTGGTGTAATAGGGTACGTGATGAATTATTTTTCTAGCAATATTGCAGATAGACTTGGTAGGGATACATCTACTGTGCATGATTGTTGGCAGCAGTGGAAGATACTGTCTCAAGAAGACCAGTGTTCAACCGTACAAATGCCATTACTGAGAGGTACGAATGCCGTACAGCCTCATGGCTGTAGATCCTTGTACTACACCTGCTACAGCTTCTGCTGGTACCAAATGACATAGCGAACGATAGTAAATCAATTACTTCAGATACAGCTTCGATGCAGATGCTCTGTATCATTCATGATACTAACTCCAAATCACCATCATCTTCAACTTTAGTAGTATCCAGCTAAAGCTCATTGGAGGGCGGAGTAGAGATCTGTTGTGTTCTCAGGTGAGAGCCCTTTCTATCTTGGTGGCATTGATGACCGTGTATTAGTTAGAAGCAGGTCAGGCAAATCATTGAAGCCAATCTGTCTATGTCGAAGATTCCCTGGGGTTATGGTCTGAGAAGCAATGACCTATGACAGTAGGAGGACTCTTGTCGTTATTCCATGCACTATGACAGCAAATTTGTAAACCATACTAATGACTGAACCGGTTGTACTGCCATTTTCGATCACTATTCCAAGCGGCGTGTTTTTCCAACAGGATAATGCTCGCCCCCATACCGTTGCTATCACTCAACGTGCTCTACAGAGTGTTGACAGATCTTTCTCCAGAATAGATCTATTTCTGTTGACAGATCTTTGTCCCATCGAGCACGATTGGGACATTATTAGATTATCCACAACCAGCTAGGAGGATTGTTACTGATTTGACTAACTAAATGCAACAGGCATGGAACTCCATTCCACAAAAATGACATAGGGCACCAGTACGATATAATGCATGGGTGTTTGGATTTAAAATCGTACTGACGATTGCAGCAGTTATTAATGTACCATCATTTCACCTTTGAAACTGGTCTTCTAGTGCGTAATTTAACTTGTGATCGTCAAACTTTAATCAAATAAATATGCTATCTCGACGAATGCTTTGTCAAAATTTCATTCCTCGAAATTAATTTATTTCCATCGTTGGGATTTCATTTTCCACCAGCGCATTCAGTTACTCGGCAATCAAAACAAAATTTTATCATTAGCATAACAAGTAAGGATTATGTTGCTTTCAATAAGGGTGAAAGCTAAAAACCCCGATAAAGAGACTTGAATCAATACTTCATTACACTTTTTGCATTTTCTTTTTGAAAGTGTATGATCAATATAATTGGTTATCATTGCCCGTTTAGATTCTACTTAAATTCTAATGAAATGTCATCATTAGCAGAAGCGAGAATACAATTACTTTAAGAGTGAATATTAAAAAGGAATGGCGAACAAGAAACTCGAATCAACACTTCATTATACCTCTCCGAAAAGGCATAGGAACAACAACTACAAGAATGAATATGATACAAGATGAATATACTGAACAATTCACACATTCAAACCAAATTTAATCATTATTAACAACAAAAATGAAGATTTCGATGCTTTCATTGGGAAATGAGTTCACAAATTCACTATTTCTGGTGAAAAGTGAATGCTGTAACCGTGCTGCATCCTACACACCGCCAAGAGCGCTATCTCCTGTTGTGCTTAGGAGAAATGGTCAATTAGCATCAGGACTCTCACCAGAGACGAAGTACAGTGCAACCTGCGCGCTCGCTGAGAAACGTTTAGTTTCTAGTCTCTCATCCAGAGAGCAAATATATGTAGAGCATTCCAGCATAAGTTGGCCTACAGACTCTCACCCGGAGAGGACGCGCGTTTCCGAGTTTCGGGTTTCCGACTTAAGTAGAGACCTTCCACAAATCTATAATTATATGTCTTTAAATGAGTTAAATATTGTACGTTTTAATTGTATGTGTGTGAAATTTGTGCGTGCGTCAATAAAGCTGTGATTTCTCAAACCTGTGCCGAAAGTATCTCAATCTAACCACACCTAGTTGCAATCTGGTTGCCACTACAGTGCTAAAAATAAATCCTTCGAAAGAAACATAAACTATCGCTTCATTCCATCTCTCCAAATCCAACCTTAAAAAGTGTAAGAATTCATGTCAGAAAGATTACTGCACGTGCATTTTCATTCATTTTTTTCTTGATATATGTTCCCTCTTAGTGTAGCAGGGAAAAAAAAAAAAAAAAAACCCTCAAACAAGTATAAAATAATATTAAAAAATAATAATATTAAAAATAAATATATAAATAAAACATCTTCATCCCCTTCTTGTCTGACTCGAGTAGAAATCCTGTCATTAGTTTTTTTTTTTTTTTTTTTTTTGCTTTTTCTTTCATTCTCTGTGTGTGTGTGGTGTGTGCGACACGATAAATCTGTCTTTCTGCCGCGAAGTGAACTGTCCGATTGCAACTGCTGCGAGATTGAACCTTGCTTATCTCTATCAGGGCAAAGAGAGAATGCGCCTTTATTTATTTAGTAGCTAGTGCACTTTTCAGAAGGGGGATTATCTGCCTCTCCATCGAGTTGAAGATTCTGGCCCGTGACTGTTTTACGAGGCTGTAAGTGCATCTATTAGTCAGCCTTGGGATTCTCGAGGGCTATCATTTAAGGGCTTTTTCCCTCAAGCACTTGAAACATTAACTCAATTTTTTTCTCCTTCTTAATTTAATATATATACAGCTTCTTTACAGCCTTCGATAAAACGTTTCACTTGATTTTTCGTCACGGAGTTATTATATTTTCACTTGATTCTAATGGAACTTTTTTTGTTTAGTTTTAACAATCTATTTAAAAGATGTGAGATGATTTTCCTTATGTATTTATGTGAAGATTGATAACAATAATTTAGATATATTTTTGCAGATAGATAAATCTAGTTGAATAATCTAAACAGTGAAATTGTTATGACTATTTGATTTATTCGCCGTTTTAGTTGGTTTAACTATGGGAATAAAACACGTTGTTTATCATGTTGGGAACTTAACATCAAATCTTGCATAACATCTGAATGTTTTTTTTATTTGGTTGTTGTTGTTGTCGTTTTTTTCTTCTCATATAAACTATGATGTTGTTCATCTCATATAAAATTTTAAAAAAATAGTTCATTTGCAAAAGTTACTGTATTTAAAGTCAAAAAAAAACCTCACCGTTAAGAAAGTGAAGTTAAATATTTAAAAAAAAAAAAAAACGTCACAATGTTAATTAATAAAAAAAAAAAGCATTGTACATTAAAAAAATTCATTAGGGCTATCATTTGGGGCTGACACCCCCTTTTCCCTCAAGCACTGAAAACATTAACTTTTTTTTTCTTCTTCATAATTTAATGTATATATACACTTCTTTTAGGCTTCTTTACAGCCTTCGATAAAAGGATTCACTTGATTTTCATCACAGAGTTATTATATTTTCACTTGATTCTAATGGATAATTTTTCTGTTCAGTTTTAACAATCAATTTAAAAAATGTGTGATGATTTTTTTTATGTATTTATGTGAAGATTGATAACAATAATTTAGATATGTTTTTGCAGACAGATAAATTCTCGTTGAATAATCTAAACAGCGAAATTGTTATGACTATTTGAGTTATTTCCCGTTTTAGTTGGTTTAACTATGGGAATAAAGAACATTTTTTTGTCATGTTGGGAACTTATCAAATCTTGCATAAGATCTGAATAGTTTTTTTTTTTTTTTTTTTATTGTTATTGTTGCTGTTGCAATTTTTTTTCTTCTGATATTAAGCATGACGTGTTCATCAAACTTAAAAATTTTTAAAAATAGTTAACTAGCAAAAAGTTACTGTATTTAAAGTCAAAAAAAAAAAAATCACCATTAAGAAAGTGAAGTTACATATTAAAAAAAAAAAAAAAAAAAAAAAAAAAAAAAAAAACATTACATTGTCAATTAATAAAAAAAAAAAAAAATTGTACATTAAAAAAATCATTATTTTCATCACGGACTTATTATATTTTTACTTGATTCTAATGGAACTTTTTTTTTGTTTGTTTGTTGTAGTATTATAGTTTTAACAATCAATTTAAAAGATGTGTGATGATTTTTTTTTTTTTTATGTGAAGATTGTTAACAGTAATTTAGATATATTACAAATAAATCTCGTACAGATTATAATAATACAGATAAATCTCGTTGAATAATCTAAACAGAGAAATATTTATTACTATTTGAGTTATTTTCCATTTTAATCGGTTTAACTATGGGAATAAAGCACGTTGTTTATCATGTTGGGGACTTAACATCAAATCTTGCATAAGATCTGAATGGTTTATTTATTTATTTTTGTTGTTGTTTTTCTTCTGATATGAAGTATGACATGTTCATCAAACATAAAAATTTCAAAAATATTGTTAACTAGCAAAAGTTACTGTATTTAAAAAAAAAAAAAAAAAAAAATCACCATTAAGAAAGTGAAGTTAATTATTTAAAAACATTACAATGTTAATTAATAAAAGAAAACATTGTACATTAAAAAAATTCATTACAGCTAACCTTTAGGGCTGCCCCCCTTCCCCCTATCCCTCAAGCATGGAAACATTAACTTTTTTTTTCTTCTTCATAATTTAATATATATACAGCTTCTTTACAGCCTTTGAAAAAACGTTTGGCTTGATTTTTCATCACGGAGCTATTATATTTTCACTTAATTATAATGGATCCTTTTTTTCGTTTGTTGTTTGTTGTAGTTTAGTTTTTAACAATCAATTAAAAAAGATGTGTGTTGATTTTTATATGTATTTATGTGATAATGATAATTTGTATTATTTATTATTTTGATAATGATAATTTAGATATATTTTTTCAGTCAGATAAATTCTCGTCGAGTAATCTAAACAGAGAAATATTATTATTATTTTATTTATTTCCCTTTTTAGTTTGTTTAACTATGGGAATAAAGCACGTTGTTTATCATGTTGGGAATTTAAAAACAAATCTTGCATAAGATCTGAATGATTTATTTATTTATTTCTGTTGTTGCTGTTGGAATTTTTTTCTTCTGATATGAAGTATGATGTGTTCATCAAACATAAAAAATTTTAAAAATTGTTAACTGCCAAAAGTTACTGTATTTACAGTCAGAAAAAAATCAGCGTTAAGAAAGTGAAGTTAAAAAAAAAAAAAAAAAAAATTAAAAAAAAAAAAAAAACACATTACATTGTTCATTAATAAAAAAAAAACCAAAAAAAAAAACCATTACATTGTTCATTAATAAAAAAAAAACAAAAGCATTGTAAACAAACACATTGTACATTAAAAAAATCCATTAGAGATATCATTTAGTCTGCCCCCTCCCCCTTATCCCACAAGTACTGGAAACATTAACTTTTTTTTTCTTTATAATTTAATATATATACACTTCTTTTACGCTTCTTTACAGCCTTCGATAAAACGTTTCGCTTAATTTTTCATCACATAGTTATTATATTTTCACTTGATACTAATGGAACTTTTTTGTTTGTTGTTGTTGTAGTTTAGTTTTAACAATCAATGTAAAAGATTTGTGCTTCTTTTATAATGAAGATTGATAGCAATAATTTAGATATATTTTTCAGACAGATAAATCTCGTTGAATAATCTACACAGCAAAATTGTTATTACTATTTCAGTTATTTTCCGTTTTAATCGGTTTAACTATGGGAATAAAGCACGTTGTTTATCATGTTGGGGACTTAACATCAAATCTTGCATAAGATCTGAATGGTTTATTTATTTACTTTTGTTGTTGTTGCTGTTGTCGTTTTTTTGTCTGCATATGAACTGTCATGTGTTCATCTAATATAAAAAAATTTCAAAAATATTTGATTAGTAAAAGTTACTGTATTTAAGTTCGGGGTGAGGGAAATTCAACATTTAAAAGTAAAAGTAAAACATTGAA